>JAGDQP010017838.1:0-37727 GCA_022664845.1 Lepisma saccharinum | reverse complement strand
CATATACACACGAATATAAATGCATGCAAGACATGGATGGATAATTTTAAAAAAAACGCAAAGAAAGACAGAAATGGATTTTACTTACCAATTACTGTACAGTAAACGAAATAAACCGCTTTCCGTTCTCTCCCCGTGTTTTGAAATATTGGATTTCAACTTCGTCTTTATTACTGAGAACTTCTAATACGTGTCAGCAATAACCGAAAGCTGTTTAAAAACAAGAGTATCTTCAACAACACTATTTAAAATATACCGGAAACCTTTGATTATCTTCCGCCTGCTTTGCGAATCAACACATCGATCAATCAGAAAAGTATTGATTCTCCGGAGATAATCGCTAGTCAAGGTGATCTGCATGATGATACACAGTACAATAAATATGTTTCTTTTGTTAACAGAATATTAAATTTTAACTCAGCATTTTTTTCTTTTCAACAGAACGGCCAATACACACCAAAAGCATTGACCAACAATGACGTATTCAGCACTTTTGTTTTGCTTAGTACTACTTCTTCATAACGGAACAACGGAAATTGTTTTCAAGCTGTTTGGAATATCCATAGGAAAATTTGAAGCGCTGATCAACTATGAAGATACCGAATTTATTCCATACAGATTACATGTTGATTTTACTTCAGTACATCTGACGAATACTACATGCACGGGTTATGAACAATTGATTGAAATTTTACACAAGAGAGAACGGCAATTTGTGACTAAAATCGCACAAATAATACCATGTGATTTCAAGACAGGGTGTGTCAAAAGACAAAAGAGAATGATTTTTTCTTTATTAGCATCAATCACTAGCTTAGCCATGGGAGGATTCTCTCTTTATGAAACGCATAAGTTAAAACAAGCGGTAAATCAACTTCAGCAACAAAATCAATACCTTAACGAACAAATCCAGAAGATTAAAGAGAGCAACTATCAATTAACACACATTGTATCTAATATAACAATAGCAGTTGAAAAAGTAATATCCCAAATGCATAATGAGATACTCCAGTTATTATGCACCCAGGCTAGTAATGAGCAATTTTTGATAACATTACTAAATTTCCAAATTTTGGAACAACATTTTGATAACGTAATACAGAGTTTACTACAAAATTCGGTAAATGACATTTTAATCAAACCATCGTTAGCCAAAGAAATAATAGCAAATAACCCAATACTTAGAGATTCATTGGTATACGAAGATTTGGGAATCTTCTATCAGAGTTCAAAAAGCTTCCTCTTGTCATTTGATCCCAATCTTGCAAACTTAGATATTATAATTCAAACTCCGGTCATAAAGAAATCAAATTATTATATACTGTATAAAATTTTCAACAACGGTTTTTTGTCAGCCCGCCTTCGTATGGTCGTTCCAGAATTCGCAATAAAAACGGATTCAACAATTTTTGAAATCGACCCTTCTATATGCTGATGGCATCAGATGTTTACATAATGTAAAATGCAGGAACTGGCTAAAACTCAAATGACCGATTGTTTGTATGGTTTGATATTTCAAAATATATCTCAAAATTGTCAAATTAAACCTGCCTTATCAACAAAAGAGGAATTTTATACGTACACAACCACCGGCCTCCACGTTGCGAGTAGAAAGCAAATTAAAATTAGCCGCCAGCATAATCAAATATCTATCAAGAAGGAGCAGGATTCATTTCGTAAGTATTACTTCAAATTTCAGGACTTTGATCGAGTCATTACAGACAGCCTGAAATTACCTACAAGACGTACTACAGATATGGAAGTTGAGTATATTACTTTTAATGAGACGTTATCTCTCAATTTTACTTTGAATTTACAGACTTTACAGAAGTCTATTACTTCTTTACATACATTAATGGCTAATGAGAAAAATGATTTACCGAACAAGTTTTCAGAATATCACCTACACGCTCTCCTGCCATGGTCGACTATCGCTCTAGTCATTTTATTGTTAATTTTATTTTTAATTATTGCTATTATATTGTACTGCACATATTATCGCTTACGAAAATCCGCCAAATTAATACAAAACGCCTATATTATCTATTGCAGAAATAATGCCCATACTGGAAATTCTAGTTGTCCTTAGCATACTGGCCTTAGTAATAGCAGTTATTATTGTTTATTCGTGGTTTAAAATTCAAAGAACTTTAAGGACCAATCATGCAAAACTCACGGACAGTCTATCACTTGACATGATTCCAGACATTTATAGTGCTACCACTCATAACAGTGCAAACAATGAACAAAAGTTCTCACCACAAATTATGGAACTGAATAGTGCAAGTTTACCGACTTCAATCAGTGATCTTGTCTATAAGTATTGAACAATTGGATACCCCTTACTACCCTGAGGATAATGACGTCCTAAAGACCGAATCTGCTTGGATTAGTAAGAACCTAATATCCAAACATCAAAACTACGCAGTGTAATGATATAACCGACAGATGTATAGGTTTTTATATAGTGTTATAAGTGAATAGTGTAAATTATGGGGATGGAACGTTCTACGACAGAAGAATTAGAAATATAGTTCCCCAGATAACTGTGTCCCTATATTTAACGGGGGAGGGGGAATGTAACGTTCCAAGTGCCGCGCCACGTGCTCAGCATGTGTCGCTCATAATCAAAATATAAACAAGATAGTAGTGTGTACTACGTGTGTGATACAAGTGTTACAACACAAACAATCAAGACGAAACGTAAATAGCGCAGACGACAAATGGAGTTTCATCAAGAAGCCACCGATGGAGCTACCAACGATACGAAGGAGGAGTCAGCAGACTCAGCAAATTTAGGTGTATAAAAGACCGACACACCAATATAAAGCATCACTTCCCTGGGTGATCACTCCTCTCCTCTTTCCTAGTATTCACTTGCCTTGGACTGGTACTATCCTTAAGACCTGTACACTCAGTTGCTGTCGGACTGGTGTGCTTCCTAAAACCGCTCTCTCAGTTGCTGTCGGACTGGAGGGTTTCCTATCCTGCTCACTCTGTTGCTGTTGGACAGGTGGGCTGCCTAATTGAACCTGTGTTCAGTTGCTGCGGACTGACACACAATCCGGTACTCAGTTGCTGTCGGACTGGTACCTTCCTTCCTGCACTCAGTTGCTGCGGACTGGTGCTATACCAAATCCTTCTCTCTTCTGCGAGGCCTACACCCAAGAAGAAGAAGCCAGGAAAGTTATATTATAACTTTTCATTTTGTATAATTACTTTGGTACGGGAGACTCTTTATTAATCTAATGAACTTATATTATTTTATAATAAAACTGGTGATGGGCAAAACTCATACCCCGTGTATCTTTGTCTCTACCCATATTTCCACAAACAACAGGGTGTTCCTAAAGGAACATTACGATATAGACGACAGCTTTCTGCTCATGTTTTAAAGCGCATCAGAGCTTGATGCGTTTTTCTGTGCTGACTTTCAATTTGTTCTTCAGTTTCGACAATTCTATCTCATCATAAGTGGCCGAAATTCTGGCCAGCTATTTTCTGTAGGGTGGCTGTTGCAGTTGCAGGTAAAAACGAAATTAGAGCGCGTTTTTTTTCTGTCCAATCTTTGGCTGTGTGATTGTTCCAGGATTTGAATCAATCTTGTATGAACGGTACTCCTTTTGATATCCAATTGGAAACATTTTCCACATGACTTTGGTTTTCGTTGGGTTTAAGTGTTCTACTAGATACTAAATTGACCCTAATGTTGCAGTTTTCTCTTTAAAACTCTCATTGTCCTCTTTTGGCCTCTAATGAGGCGTAAAGAATTTTTATATTTTTATACGTTTGGAGTTTTAATTCTGAGCTGTTGCTCTTCAATATTTTTAGTAGCTTAGCTTCTTTTGTTTTCGTGCTTACACCTCAAGCTACAGCTGTGTACGCAGCATTTTTAATTTCTTGTATAAGGCTCCGCCACTCCTATATTTTGCAATTAGAACTTGGCAGAAAGTTCGACGGCGTGGCTTCACTCTGAGTCGGTAAACTTGATAGTGAGGTCAATGAAGCCATTTTCATATCGTGTTAAGCATTGTTCCCTCGTAAGCTTTGAAAACATCATCTTATTTATCGCATACGGATTTGCGAGATACTCGGTGATGGTGGTCATCTTGACCGCCGTAGACTTCGCTGTCATCTCGCTGCTATACTTCTTTTGCATCTATCTTACTTATCTTTCTCTTTACCGTTGATCAACAGACCGCAACGCCCTAATGTGACTTTTCGCGATAGCAAAACAAATATTTAAGGAACTGTTTTAAATGAAATCTCAGTATGTCAAAAAAATCTTTCTTAAGAAAATTCTCTTTGCAAAAATACAAAATAAGGCAGAAATCAATCGTATGAAATAATGTTTTTTTACACAACAGACAGATAAGATAATGCTTCTTGAAATGCGTGGTTGTTTTAGAATATGACTCTTTTACGTTACAGGAAAAGATATTTAGAACGACTCCTTTCAGAATCTTATAAGCATAGCTTCTGAAAAGGGTTGTTTCCAGGTATTTAAATACATTTATAACTTGGTTGAAATTTCTCAGATAAAATGAATTATTGCAGCAAAGTAAATTCTTATGGAAAAATGTAATATTCTACTATAACCATAATGAATCTGAGATCAGAAATTCTCACCACAAATACGTATATTTCCTCATTTGAAGGTGAGAAAATAGCATACAGTTAAACTACTAATGCTATAGCTACAATGACTAGCCGAAAAGTATCTTAATATCGCTAACTCCCATCATAATCACCATACAGTATATAAATATTTTTTTCTCACTTTTAATGTAACTGCTCTCTTAAATTGGTACAACTTTATGGAAAATATAGCACAGACCTTTAATCGTATCTCTGAAATTGATAAAAACCGACACTTCCTTAGTGCGTTATGTTCGGACCATTAGTTAGTAAAAGAGCTATGTTATCTAGTTTTAACTCACAAATAAATGCTTCATTTTAGATAATATTGCTAACTGAAAACTCACTTAACATTCTTCTAATTATAGAAGACTATGAAGCATTAACTTCAAAGAAAATATATCGAACTTTTAGTGCTGGAGCACATTCTAATACATATTTCACGTGCCTCAACCGCAATCAAACTGATTTCAAAATTGGCGTCGATAGATGATCATTGGCGCCACCCCGTTAATATTCACCAGTCAGAGTGCAGTACATCGTCAATGACGTTCATTTTCTAAACCACATCTTCTCTTATAGCTTGTAAGCTTTCGGCCATTTTGTATACATAAATAATTATACAATTCACAATACACATTTCACATATCAGTGGCACTAAAGCATGATTTCCGTAAGCACTGAACTATAAGAAGCAAATATATCTATCACTTTTTCGTAATCAATGGAGATGTCCCATTCACTAGCAATTGTAATCAAGCCCTCTAGTCGATCACCACCAATTGTAGATCTCAAATCTGTTTTGACTAGGTTTAATTTCGAAAATGACCTCTCAGTGGTAACACTCGTTACGAGCAACGTCACAGCAATCTTCAGAAGAGAATAAAGGTTTGGGATAACAGTTTTCAGTTTAGACTTGCAAAATATTTTGAAAATTTCGGGAAGACTGCCAACATTGGAAGGTTTAGATATTCCCAGTTCCTCGTTATCATCGGACACACCATCATCAGAAGAATTAGGCTCTTTCTCGCTATCTATGTCCGAATCTACAATCCATTTATTTCGCTGTGAAGATGCATAGGTAGGTCAATCGTTTTCCCAAGCTCTTCGAAACAAGAAGAATAAAAGCAATGTATTCATTTCTGGCTTCGTCAACGTTAACATATTTCCCATAAATTGAGCTAAACGAAGTGAATGCATTTTCAGGCAAACCTTTCGGATTCTTGCGGACCTCGGAAAGACGTTTCCGTGAGAGCAAAAACAAATCTCTCAGAATCATTAAAGTGGTAGCATTATCTTCTCCTATAAAGCACTCCCTCATTTGTGTAATGGCCATATCAATGCTGGCGTAGAATGTTTCCACCTTGAATGAATTTTTGGGGTCCATAATTGGCTCACTATCAGCTATTTCGCCGGCCATCTTCTTAAGTTTTCTCAAGCGAGTGTGACACATAGACTGAAATTCAATTTCAGTGCCCTTCATAAAATTCTCCGTGTCTTAGACAATACTACTAAAGTTATTTCGGATATCTTTGATACTTGTTAGGTTTGTTTCAAGCATAGACGTTGCAGATAACAAATCTAAGTCCGGACATTGTAACATCTTTGCGAAAGGGTCAATGATTTTTTAAATTCTACGAAAAGTTATCGCAGTTAACACAAATCTCTCCGAAGTAAAATACGCAATAAACCCTCCTGTCTGGGCGCCAGCTTAATGATTAGAAGGTCCTTCAATGTGTTGAATTTCCTCTATGACTTCCAACAAGGCCTCAAATGTTATCAATGCAGTTTCCAGAGCGTATGAAGGGGACATCCATCTTGTAGTATTAACTCGCTTTAACCTTCTAATTCTTTGGTTAGGGTAATGCTTCTTTTGTTTTCCCTCGAACAAATGAACGTGTCTTTTGCTGTTACTTATGAATGCAAATAACTTATCTAAATTATCAAAAAGATCCATAGCATGCACGGAGGATCCGACGGAAGCAGTCAGAATCAGGTTTAGTCTTTGCGCCCAACACCATACATATGTTGTCCTCGGATTTTGTTCCTTAATCAGTGCTTGGAGACTTTTGTACGGAGAACACATATTCGATGCCTCATCATGTGATCGCCCAACAAGATCCGAGACCCAATCTAGACATTTTTTTCAGATGCTTCATTGAATAATCTAGCCAAATCTTTACCAGTTGTTGTTGGTGATTCTTTTAAAGCCAAGAGTTGTTCATTAGTATCACCCGTTTCTTCATTAACGTATCTTACTATAAAAGACACTTTACCTACCTTGACTTGTCAAACGAGCTATCGACAGACGCGCTGAACATCTCTTATTTCTCGTCAAAATGTATTTCTAAGGTAAGTACAAATGGCATCTATCAACTGATTTTGACAAAAAAGACAGGTGACTTTTCTTTTTCCTGGTAACAGTTAAAGCGGTTAGGTACGTTGCCATCGTGGGAGAATGATCCGCTAGTAGCACAACAAGATCTTTGAAATTTCCCCGTAGTCTACTTGACAATCTCTCTCGATGCCCTCGAAATGCTAAACAGTGTCTGCCGAAAAACAAAGTTATATCGATAAGCTGTTTCACAATAAGCGTATTCCTAGCAACTTCCATTGTTTTCATTTCGTTTATAGCTGGAAGAATTGGCAAGGAACCATCACGAATTTTCCGTGGAAGAGTTACTTCGATATGTGTGTTCGAAGTCTCGTGACTAATAATGCTCGTAGTTCCTGTATTCCATGAATCAAAACCAGTCAAAAGCCAGGATTTCTGTTTGTTTTTTTTCAAATGGCATTCAATATATACAGTAAATTTTGTTTTCACTAACTGAATATGATAGCCACTCCCTTTTGGCATGATTTCCATCATTGAGTCTCCTCCAATACCACCGCAGTGAAATCTTCGTCCTCTGGAATCCCTGGGGTACTCGTTTCCTATTAATTCTCTTCTGTCGGTTGGGAATTTCCTAACCTCAAAATCTTGTTTACCAGTTCAGGCGTAAATTTCTTGATTTTTGCTAACTTCGCCGGATCTCTATCATTGAACACATCTAAAGCACAATCACGCACTTCTTCCCCGCTCGTGCCTGGACCACAATTAGCGTCGTTAGTCTGCTCCCCTTTACATATCTTCGCTGTAATGCCTGCACTATTATCACCACAATTAAGTGGCTTTCGATTACGCAAAGTTTCGTTGACACCTCACTATCAGTACCTTCAATGTGCTTTTTAACCTTCAGTGGTACGACGCAAGCTATCACCACTAGTAGCAGTTTCTTCTCCCCTATTGTCTTTATTTTCCTCACCTATGCCTAACTGCATATTGTCCCGGTCGTCTGCCACATATATGTCACCTGTAATTAGTGGTTTTACAGCATTAGGGGAAAGACAAGAATATGAAAATGAGTCACCACTGCCACCGCCGTCCTCAGTCTTCGTATTAGGGCGAACCACACTACTACAGAATTCTCTGGCTAAATTCACAGCTTTTCTTCAGCAGCACTGCTGGTGATTCTGTCGGTAAAAAGTTGAAAATCTTTTGGCGTATACGTTTCCTCCAAAGTACGCGCACATGCCCCTTCGCCATAACCATTTTTAAATTGGAGGTATCCGTAGCATTGCATGCGTCATTACCTTCGCCACCATTACCACCACTAGATTCAGTAAAAGTAACCATACCTACAATGTAAGAAGAAACCTTGTTAAGTCACGTGAGTGATGCTATCATGCTGTAAGAGTGTCCGCCCTATAAAATTGTACGAAAATATTGAAGAGTTGATAATTTAAAATTATACAAGGCTTAAAGAGTGGAAATACAAAACGTTCTAAATGCCAAATTTGCAAATTTACAGAAGCCGAAAACAATAGATTTGCCTTTAAACAACGTACCAGCGTACCCTGCTGGTGATAGTATTCACCTCTCCTCATTGTTTTGGCATTTGAAACAACAATGGGGACATGCATGTGGGCACATCGAACATTCATGTTTTTTTAACAATGACACTTGGACTGTTTGTCATTTCCATTCTTCAATTTCTCTATCTTTCTGTATTTCGTCTTCTTTGCGCTTATCCTAGCAAATGATGCGCGTTAACCTTTCTAAAAGGTTAAGTGAGGCCTTACAGTGAAAAAGTTCAGTACATGCAAGATGCTGCGGGTTTCATGGTCAAGGATAGAAAGGAAAGAAATATATAAAACGAGAACAAAAGGAAACAAAAAATGAATAGAATTATCTTCAATTACGTAACGTTGAAATAAATGGAAAATTCTTGCACTAAAATTTGGATGAACAATGAGCGCGGTAAAAAGAAAACAATGTATCAGTGGATGCAAACTTCAAAAGGGCCAGAATTTCATCCAGGACTTTAGTGGTCGCACCTAAATTAGCCAGTTTGAGAAACACACTGAATATAGAACTAAACAAAACGTGTAGAACTAAATAAATAGTCCAGGACGAAACTGAAAAAAGGAAATAATTTCGTGCCTGATACCATGAACGAAATGGGAGTACATGGTGGTTCGGATGTAGCGTCCTTCCCTTACGGAGCGTATCCCCTATGACATTTGAAGAAAAAATGCAAATAAAGATATGTCCGGAAATACTTTGTTTTCAAGTTATTGCACCCTAAGGAAATAGGAACTAGATGTTGACAATTTTCTATAATCCGAATATCTCTGAAACGATGCGATCTACGGAAAAGGTTGGCATGTCCAAATGTTCATATTCTTATGCCCTCTAACTTACGTGCAAGAGATTTGAGGTTATCGGCCATATGTACGAGGTAAGTTCAAAATGTCGATTTAAGAAAATGTGCGAGAACCTCAATAAACTGACAAGAGATCATGATCATGTAAATAGTGGTAATCAAGAAAATGTTATTTCATTTATTTAACTGTCTTCCAATGATATTTTCAATATAATAAATATCTACTTTTCTATCCTAAACATTAATTAATTAAATATGCTCGTGGCTGAAAAACTGATTTTCCGTCCGACAGATGGTGTTTCACTGGTTGGTACCTCTAAGCTTATGCGTAAAGTATCTTAGAGGAAGTTCGAAAGTGTATTATTTAATTAAAATATTTATAATGATTTATAGCTACTTGTCGCATGATTTCTATGGAATATTTATGGGTATAATTGTAATGGTTAATAATAAATATTAACCGTCATGCCGTCATGAAAAAATTGCAAATCTATTTACTTTTTTAATTAATAAGGTTAGAGAGTGGATTTTTCGTGTTATTACATCTACTTGTGTACTACAATATTAGTGTAACAGGAAACATATCGAATTCATTTTCTAAGCGCTCTTTACGTAAGGTCCAAAGTTGTAGTACCACATTTTCTTCATTGCCATTATTCACATGATCATGATCTCTTGTCAGTTTATTGAGGTTCTCGCACATTTTCTTAAAATCTACATTTTGAACCTACTTCGTACATATGGCCGGTAAACTCAAATCTCTTGCACGTAAGTTAGGTGGTATAAGAATATGAACATTTGGAAATGCCAACCTTTTCGATAGGTCGCACCGTTTCAGAGATATTTGGATTATAAAAAAATGTTAATATCTAGTTCCTTTCTCTTTAGGGTGCAATAACTTGAAAACGACGCATTTTCGGACACATGTTTATTTGCATTTTTTCTTCAAATGCCATAAGGAATAACCTCCGTAAGGGAAGGACGCTCTATCCGAATCACCCATTCGTCCCCTTAACACATACATCGAACATTCATTGTTTGTTCTGTGGCACTTGTAGATACCAAACACTACGTGTAATCTGTTTGTGTTAACTCCTTTATCCTTCCGTGTTTTAAGCAAAAGTTAACCTCTGAAGCGACTCCGAATAATTGATACATTTTTTATGTTTCACATTGCTTGAAGTGTTGGGAACAATATTAAATTAATGTGGAAGAATTCGTCTCTTTTTAATATTTACCCCTTTGCCACACTTGAACCTAACTCGAACAATGCATTTGTGGAAGTTCGAAAAGTGTTCAACTGTTCGGAAATTATCGGAAGACACACACACACACCTCGTTTTGTCAATAACTTAACTTATTTTGTAAAATGCACCAGAAGGCCGTGTGAAAAGACTTCGCATCGGCCCACTGGGATGATTCGCAGATTCGAAAATGGCAACAATAGGAAACAAGAAAAGAAAAACTTGCGAAGGAAGAACAGGGAGTAAAAATAAATATATTTTCCACTGAATTTAGTTCTCTTTGTTTTCTTTCTTCATAGTAATATAATTTACTCTCTCACGTCTGGAGTTATTCTCTGTAATTTGTTGCCGTCTCCTATAGTATATTTAACTGTTAGTGGCCGGTGATTTTTCCTCTGTTTCTTCCCCTTTAAGGACCTGGGATGGTTGTGATAAAATATCTTGATCACTATGCATTATATCTTGAAAGGTTTATATTGGTATGTACCAAAGCAATTTACAACGAAGAAAACCACTGCGGTTCCGTAATTGGCGAACACTCGAATATCGACTTTCTATTGCTTTATTTTAAACTCTTTTCGATCCTTATTAGTTTTTTTCGGTTATAGGCTTTTCTATAGACACCTAGCGACAAACAGCAATCCAAAAAATCTTAAGAAAATACATATGTTATTATCATAATGTTAACTACGGACTCTAGTTGATGAAGAGGCAGAAACCTGGCGCCATGCGGAGGAATACTAAATGTTACACTTCGTTGTATGGATAGCACATATTTTACCACAAAAAATCACGGACGGTATTTCGAGAGAGAGGCTGCAAGCGAAGAGGGGTTAGTTAAAGTCATGTTAGGTTTTTATTTTCATTATATGCGATGTACATCAATCTCACGCACCTTTCACCCTAACCTCCAAGAATGTAGTTTCCACTTTACAGGAATAATTATCGCTAACAAACACTCATACGTCTCACCTTCACTTCCTTTAACCTTCGTACGTCAAAAGTATGGTGTATCATATATGACATTTACCGTTTTCCTTCTCGCGCATGAACGTCATTCTGGGTCGGACACACTCCATTTGCTGATTACCTTCCTAGCCGATATTCAACTTCATGTGGTATCAATCGCGTCACTGTCTGTTCAATATGTTATTAGTAATAATAATGTTTCTTGAGTGAGCGTCATATTTGACACTACCTTGTTGCTTACGTTTCAAAATTATCAGTCTGCTCAAAAAATGATTTCGCGTTTTATAACTGAAGAAGAAATATGAAATGAACTTCTAAGGCAATCAGAAGAGCAGGAGGAAGTAGATGATGTTATACGTATCTCGGGAAGTGAAACCCAAGATGTTATTTGACCATATGATGGGCATGAAGAGGAAGATATACATTTTCTTGAAAGGAACTTTTCCTGATGACGGTTAAACAGTTTTGTGTTTTGATTGTGATATTGGAAGTTATGTTTTGGGCAGAGATAAGGAGACGATTTGGACGCTGACAATTAAAAACAGTTTTGTGCACATATTTTCATTTTATGTTTTCTATTTTGATATAGGTGCTGGCAGAAAATGAAGAAATTTCGTACATATATTCATTTTATGTTAGTTATTTTAGTTAAATACTTATATTATTAAATTACAAATAAAAATATATTTTATACGTTCTCAATTTGCATTATACGTTTTGTGATAGTTGCTTGCATTTCCAGGTCAAAGAAAGAAGTTTTGTAGGTACTTTCATTTTTATTTTACGGTCATAATCACGCTAAATATCTAAGTACGTGTATTTTATGGTATATATATATATATATATATATATATTCTCAGGCCAAATTTTTGTTTATTGGATTTATACGCTTGATAGATTCTTCAGAGGGTGAATAAACACAAATCTCTAGAACAGAAATTGTTCTGTAATTATAAACTGAAGAATAGCAGTAGGTGTCATATATGACACAGTCTTGTCAAATTTGTCCCGCAAGTAAGCCTTGTTTTTTGAGGGTTAATGGTTATCTTATGTTTCTAAGTCGTACAAATATCACATTCCTCCTGTAAATTTTGTAAAAATGTGTCCACCAACTTCGGAACTGCACCCCTCCACCCAGAAATAAATCTCAGTATATCTATAATTTCATGTATAGTGATATGATGTGTAATTATTGATTCTGCTTGATTGTACGACTTGCTCAAGCTGCAGTTCTACTTAAATTGTTCTAATTGTTTATTTCATCCAATAAAATAAATTAGTTAAGGTTCTGAGCCCCCATACAAGTAGGAGGGGAAATGAAATTCCATGAAATTCGCCTACTTTCATATACAATGGAATATAAGATTAAACCCAACTACAAAGTTCACTTACCCAAAAATTATGACGGTTTTGCTGCCATCTATCGTGAATCAAGATCAACTCTTGGCTATTGTCAAGTAGCACGCAATTATACGTGTGATAGAGTAATCCATTAAAAATCTAACGAGCAAACAAACGATTTCACTGAAGAAAACTTTAAATGAGTAATTTATACATATACTATCTTGTTCTATCTTTCTGCTATGTAGGCTACTCGATTAGAATATTGAAACATGGCAATAAAACAGATCTTACAATATAGTATTTCCAGTGTGTGAATTAACGGGAGGATGAGGGAGAAATCCTCCTTGTGACTCTGCATGTGATCCTTCAATAAGAAAAGGCAAATTTTCTCCCTAGATGTTTCACACTTAAAATTTTACGATAAGATTTTCTGTAGATACAATATGACATCTGTCCAGTCAGTGGTGTAAGAGATGACAGAAATAAATTATTTCAAGCCTTCAGTAAAGTACAGATATAAAGTGTCCAAGATAATTCACTCTCAATGTTTCCGGGTAAACTTTTTGTGTAGACCACATACATACACAATTGAATTGAAATCCGTCCAGTGATTTAAGAGTTTAAAGACGCGACAGACACAACCTCCATATAAAACGTTCTTTCGAACGTATCAATTCGATTCAGTTAAAAACGTATAAGAATAATAGTAACCGCTACTTCTCAGATTTTGGTTAAGTTACTGTACTAGTTTCTCTGAGATCTGAGAGTCATTAGTGTGAATAAAAGTTTACTATTCAATATCTTATAATGTATTTAAAGTGATGATAGAAACAGAAAAAAATCGCAGTCCAGATAACCGGAAAGATTAAAATAATTAAAGAAAACCGAATTAACGGACTTTTGGGAAGAATTTATGGTCTTTCAGATTGTTAAATAACGAAAATTTTGCCAAATGTTAACAATAAAAATGTTTAAGCATATACCAAAAATTTCAGGCTAATTTAAACTTTTTAAAAAGAAATATAACAAATGATAGCCTAAGACCACTTTCATGCTATTTTCGTCGCGTGATTAAAAATGACCAGAAGAACCATTCCGTAAATGATGCTAAACGAATCAATCATTTTATGCATTATCGCCCAACTTTCGGCCAGTGACATTCTGAAAGCCATGTTGTCGTGTCCTACATAATGTCATCGGCAAAATATTTGGCAATATTATATTTCAAAACGTAAAACTTTTCTGCCTTCCCGTTTGTTCATCTTTTGTACAGTTTCGTGGAGGTTTCTGTCGAACAGAAATATTTTTCTGTCTCTCATTTGATCGACAAGATAAAATATTTTGATACTGTAAGCTTTATGGATGAGATTAGGAGAAAAGAAAATAATTTGGGATTCATTATCAGAAGAGTACAAAAACAAAACTTTTTAGAGCAGACAATGGATTGAAATGTGTAATGCAAGAGGAATCCATAAAGTAGGCATTAATTAGTGAAACACTTAAATATCTAAGACGTTTTTCCTTTCTACCTACAATTATTTAAACTAGGGACGGCGAAATTCGATTTTTTTTTATATATATTTGAGTTTCAGATGTGAATATTTCCTGATTTTAAAAACTGGAATAGTTTGAAAAGATTGGAATATATTGTAAAGAAATATAGATTTGAGATTTATAAATGCAAGAATATAAAATCTGGATTTGTTTGTTTTCTCTTATCTAGAACTAATATTTCTTCTTATATTTTAGACTAACCTAAGATTGCAAACATTTTTCCAAAGAAAATCGGAGATCTTTAGCCTTGAACCAAATTTTATATAGCTTGAATTTTACTGCACAGGAATCGGATGCTACTGATAAATAGAAGAAAAAGTTTCTTCGTTTTTGTCAACATTTCGTCTTTGTAAGGTTGAAATGAGGAAGATCGTTTCAACCTTACATGAAGAAAAACCACCTTTCAGCCTGTACACAGAGCGGTTGGCAGAATTGATATCTACAAAACTGACGGCAGAAAAATCACATGTTTGCAAAAGTTGCAACTTGACCCATTTGTTTACGTCGATTTATGATGTGAATATTTTTGCCATTGTAAATTGAGTGACGAAAAACACATGCATAAAAGTGGTCATATGCTTCAGTTGTTTAGTCCGACGAAAAACTTTTTAACTTAATGGGAAATTTCGCGTTATATGCTTAAATTAATTGAGTTCTTCCAATCGGTGATGCTCGCGTTGTTTTGCGATTTGTAAAAGCATAAATTGGGCTCAAAAGAGTAATTATCTATATGTTAATGTTATTTTCTTACAGATTTTTCACGTTTCCTTTACTTCAGACAGGTTATAGGGGCAACTGAGAAATTGACTCATTAAAAATAAATCCGTTTCCAAATGTTTAAAAATCTCTTAATGTTTAAACTAATTTTCTTAATATGACACACAGGTATATTTAGTGCTTTCTTTTTCAGCTTATACCTTTGAGAACCATGTTCTACCTTTTCTTCCCATGTTCTTTGATACGTTGCACTTTGCCTACTCTGAGTAGAATCGTAGCTTTGTGGCTGGATTCTGCATTGACTGCGATGTGAAAGAAAGATGTTTCCCAGATAACATTTTCCTCCTTAATATACCTTGCACCTTCATTTTTGAAATCCATATACTATATAGCCGCATGGTCACTGACTCACTGACTGACTGACTCATAATCATAATTCACAGGCCAAACTACTGGACCTAGAAACACCAAATTTGGTATGAGGGTGTAGGACCATGAGTAGGTAAAGGGAAAAATCCGACATTTTGAAAAAACGCCATCTTGGATCCAAAATGGCCGCCTAACCCATTGTTGTATAGAATAGGGAGGCTAAACGGCTGGGGCTATTGAAATGAAATTTGGTATGGGCGTACATTATCGCCAGCAGGTTATGAAAATAATAGAAAGTTTGTAAAAGTCGCCATATTGGATTCAAAATGGCCGCCAAACCCATTGTTGTATAAAATACACAGCCTAAACGGCTGATGCTACAGAAATGAAATTTGGTACCAAGGTACAACATCACTATTACGTTACGAAAATGTTACCTGATACATTCAAAGACGCCATCTTGAATCAAAAATGGTGGACCCTAAAAATCTATTTTCCACACGGTTTGAGTTAGAAACACAAAATTTGGTATGAAGGTACACGATCACAAGTAGTTTAGAAAAACATTACATTTTCAAAATGTCGCTATCTTGGAATCAAGATGGTCGCCCAAAAACATTACACAGAGCCTAAACCGCTGGAGCTAGAAAAACAAATTTGCTACATAATTACTATTAGATTACAAAAATAATGCAATTCGTGAAATATCTTTGGTTGAAGTTAAACTTGTTTTATGTTTTTGTATGATATTGGTAGTAAAAATGCTGAAAATCTTTAAACGCCAATATCTCGGAAACTATGCGTCGTAACGCAAAAATAAGCCCAAATTTGGTTTTCGTAGAAAATTCTGTTTTGAGTGGCGTTGCCGAATCTAGCAAAACATTACTTTTAGAGTAAAATCAGTACTTTGGGTTGCATTTTTTGTGGGTTGCACTATTGGTGTCTACTTTCCTCATGCATGCGCACTATGATTACCTCAACATTACACTGTTTATTCCATATTGATACCACCATTAGATGTCGTGATATATATATATCAAGATGGGGCTTTCAGTCTCTGACGTCATAGATTTTGGCTATCCCGATTGGAATTTTCCTCTTTCGGAAGCATTACAGAGTAAGAGGACGTTTAAACCATCTTTATATGACCATTATAACGCGAGATATTAAAATGTAAATATTTCACAAAATGGCCGCCGCAACTAGGTGATGGCATGTATTTTGAACAATCCGAGATAGCTATCTTTCTCGGAGTGTTATTCTGAACGAAATGCCGTTTGTTCCACTTTTCTAGCAGATATTTTTATTTGTCTCCAAAAAATCAAAATGGCGTCTTACAGAGCTTCCGGTTTGTTTAATCGTCCATGTGCAACCTTCTTCTTCCCAAACTCGATATGGCAAACACGAATCTGAAGTCTTTTCAAGTGTATATCATCTCTAAATAAGAAAACATTTTCTAAAATTTGTTAATTTTTAACATGGGATTATATAGGAATTAGATACATTCTGCATAAAGTTAATAAATTATGGTCAGAAATGTAATTATCTGCTAATATGACGGCCGGAAACTATATCATGTGACACGTTGTGCATTGTTCGATTTGAATTTCAAGCTTCGCTTGTCATGCTGACTACATTATCGCTTCCTCGTGGATTTCAATGCGGAAATCGAAATTTGATAATTTGGCCAAGATGGCCGTGGTATCCGCAATCTATATCACGTGATACGTTATCAAGAGTTTGTTTTATATTGAAAGTTGCATCTGCTTTACCTAAGCAAATCATTGTTTATTACATATCGATAGCTCATTTACAACGCGACATATTCAATAAAACTTTTCAGTTTTACATTGGTGACGTCACAACGTTATTCAGCGCATTGGGCATATGCAGCTAGAATATGTATACATTTCCACTAATATCGTTATTCATAATTTTCCTAACTCTGTATCTATTCAGCCAATCACTAATGTTAGAAACTATATCATGTGACAACTTTTCCAGTTGAGCAAGGGAGCTTTCGGTACACGTGTACTAACGATCATACGCTCGACCGACAAAATCGCGTTTTTAAGGCTTTATATCTCAGTCATTTTTCAATTGTCGAAATTTTCATGATCGAAAGGGACCAATACTGGTATTAGAGATTAAGTTACTATCAACAATTGATTTATGTGTGGCGTAAGTTTCGAGAACATTCACCCGAAAAAGCCGATACCGTTGGTTTTCTTGAAATGTATATACTATATAGAACCATGGACACTGATTCACTCATCCATATAAATTCACAGGCCAAACTACTGGAGCTACAAACACCAAATTTGGTATGAATGTGTAGCACCATGAGTAGGTAAAGGGAAATATTCGACATTTAGAAAAAGTCGCCATCTTGGATCCAAAATGGCTGCCAAACCCATTGTTCTATAGAATAAGGAGGCTAAACGACTGGGGCTATTGAAATGAAATTTGGTATAAGGGTACATTATCAATTGTAGGTTAATATAATATTTGATAGTTTACCTAAAGACGCCATCTTGGATTCAAAATGGCGGACTTAAAATTTCATTTTCCACAACCTTTGTGGTAGCAGCACGAAATCTAGCAAAAAGGTGTATCATAATTAGTACTTTAGAAAAATAAAAAAAAATGTTTTGGGAAAGTCGCCATCTTCGATTCAAAATGGCCGCCCAAAAATCATTTTTGACACCGTTTGAGCTAAAGAAATGAAATTTTAATTTTAGTTGTGTCTTTACGTTTAAGTCACGACAATATAATAAAACATTAAAAAAGTCGAAATCTTTAATCCAAAATGGCCGTCCGAAAACACATTTTCTAAATCACTAAGTCTAAACAAACGAAACTTGGTATGAAGGTTTACCATGATGAGTAGATAAAAAAAATAGTGAGAAAAACCCAAATGGTGGCGCAACCCTCAACCCCTCGGTGGGTGGTGTATTTGTAGCATGGGGTCTGCCAGAGAGTCTCTGTTTACGATAAAGGGGGGCGCAGCTCCCCCAAACCTCCATATTCGGAGCGCAGCTCCGACGGGGGTCTGGGGGAAGCGGCCCCAGCGAAGCAAAGCGAGTCACTATTTAAAGTTGCATTAAATGCTGCAAAATTACAGAACCAGTTACTCTCAATTATCAAGTCTCGAATGTTTCGTAAGCCTTCGACAATCTTCGACCATTTTGAACCCTCCAATACCAATTCTATATGTGTTCAGGAGTGCCCCGCGAGTCAAGGAAGTTGAAAGGTGAAGTCATCCTTTGCTTATAGGTGAATTCAGTACACTTCCTATTTGGTAGAATATGTACATATATATTTTATTTTATTTCCTCTTCTCTTCTCTTCTCTTCTCTTCTCTTCTCTTCTCTTCTCTTTTCTTCTCTTTTCTTGTTTTCTCTTCTTCTCCTGCAATCTGAGCCCTCTCTACAGACCCACCCACCCCAAATCAGGTCATGGAATTGCATTACCTGCCTATATGGCGTGGGCGCCTCTGAATGTTGTTTATTGATAAATTAGTAACACATTATTTTTGATAAGATGATTAGAACCGATTGAACTAATTAAATTATTGCAGGCAATTGTTTTTATGTGGTTTAACACAACGTACAGTCAGCTCACATTAGATAAACTTCCACCATTAGAATACCATCATCCAATGACAAATTATTATTATACTTCAATAATAATAATAATAATAATTATTATTATTATATTATTATTGTCATTAATACAAGGATTTTCATAAATAAACAGCAGCTGCAAGAGGTTGATGCCTCTTTTAATCTGTTTGATAATGAGAATCCACCAAAGGACAGTAACGGAATATTTTCAAGTCAAACTGAACCACTTACTCAGTCTAATTGTTGTGACTGTTCGCGCATTGTGAACGAAAATACAAAACTAAGATAAAATGCGATAAATGAGTAGTAATAGGGTCACTTGAAATCACTTTGTGAGGAGTTGCACTACTTTCCCGCACCTGGCTGATAGCAAGGAATCCATTTTCCAGTGTTGTATGATACGCTGTGTCGCCGTGTTTGTTCATAATGTATAAAAGGCTACGAGCACAATTTTTCATCCCCTTTATGAAAGGTTACGAGCATATTTCGCATCCCCTATTTATAAAAGATTATGAACACATTTTCAAACCCTTATTTAATATAGCACACTTTTTTGCAATCCTTATGCCCTCCAACACTATGAAAGGCTACGGCACCTTTTTTCATCCCCTATTTAAAAAGCAAAACAAACACATTTCATAAAAGGCTACGACCCCTATTTAACATAACAGAGATTACATAGGCAATGGGTTTACAACACAGAGGCTACGATCCATTTCCTATTTATAAAAGGCTATGGCACCTTTCTTTCATCCCATATTTAACATAGCAGAGGTTATAACAGAAATTTGAAGTTAGTTTCTATACCACACCCTATAACCTAGGCAAAGGTCAAATATATCTTGTAAACGGCTAGACATATTGAAATTCTGTTTTCATATTTGGTATGTGGGCATAAAGTACTGTTTGTGAAAAATTGGTGCCCTCGAGGTCAAAGGTTAAACATATAACAGTGTATAACTCGTAAACGGCGAGACATATTGAAATTCTGCTTTCACATTTGATATGAGGGCATTAAGTACTATTTGTGAAAGAAGTGGTGCTCTCGAGGTCAAAGGTCAAATATTGAACCGTGTATATCTCGTAAACGGCTAGACATATTGAAATTTTGTGTTCACATTTGGTATGTTGGCATTAAGTAGTATTTGCAAAAATATTGGTGACCTTGAGGTCAAAGGTCAAATATTTGACTGTATATCTCGAGAACGGATAGACATATTGAAATTTTGTTTTCACATTCGGGATGTGGGCATTAAGTACTATTGGTGAGAACACTGGTCACCTCAAGATCAAAGGTCATATATTTAAGAGTGTATATCTCGTAAACGGCTAGACATATTGAAATTATGTTTTCACATTCAGTATGTGGGCATTAAATACTATTTGTGAAAATATTGGTCACCTCAAGGTCAAAGGTCAAGTATTTAACAGTGTAGATCTCGTAAACGGCTAGACATATTGAAATTCTGTTTTCACATTCGTTATGTGGGATTTAAGTACTAGCAGTATACACTATTTGTGAAAATATTGGTCACCTCAAGGTCAAGGGTTAAATATTTAACAGTGTATACTTTGTAAACGGCTAGGCATTGAAATTCTGTTAGTACTATTTGTGAAAATATTGGTGACCTTGTGGTCAGAGGTCAAATATTGAACCTTGTATATCTCGTAAATGGTTAGACATATTGAGATTCTGTGTTTACATTTGGTATTGGGGCATCGAGAGACCTAGGTGTTTTTATTTTATAACCAACTTATCAAAAAATTTTTCCTTTTATTATACTAAAACATTTTATTATATATAAAATACTACAGTCACTTTTTCCAAAAATACATCGCAAAGCTTACACAGGGCTTCCACCATAGTCTAGACTGTAACATAATTTTGAAGTTTTTATGTATACTACTAACTTAACTCATTTGGCTATTCATCTCGCTATTAATCACACACACACACATGGTTTACGGAGAACTTAGTCTAGCGCCAGGAACCGACACAAAAGGTTTACGGAGAATTTAATCTTGCGCCAGGGACCTACACATACACATGGTTTACGGAGAACTTAATCTCACGCCCGGGACCATTCTCATAAATGAATAAAGCATAATATCGCTAACATTAGTGTTGCCGATTGAGAATTTATTTAAGAAGTCCTGTAGTGAATAGCCAGATGAACGACATGTTAAATAGAGAAAACAATAGTGTCCACAGAATTGAGATAAATCACCTTGAATGCGTCTATTATTCCACGTATGAAATAAACAGTTTCGATTTAAAAACCTTATATGATACAGTATATATGGTGGAAGGTCATAGCTATCAAAATATTCACCGTGCCCTGAATTAGAAATATAAACAGCAACCTAATGTTCACCGGGCTTATTACTAGGATCAGCATTTATAATGATTGCTACTGGAAATGTATGAATAAATGGAGGTAGTTTATCTGCAGCATATACACTTATAAATGATTTTTAGGAAAATTCTGTGTAATGCCTCATAAAGTTCAAGGGTATTTAACATTTTTAATTAATATATATTTTTCTCTGGAAATCAATTTCTAGTTCTGAAGAGAATTCACCGTAAATTACAGCTATTACAGGAGATGAAAGTTCTTCCTTAAAGTGAAACTCTCCAATCGTACACTTCCTGTCGCTGGGAGCTAGTATGAAATGCAGCACTACCACTAGAATCGGGAGTTAAATAAACACCAGTAGAGTATAACAATTAGGATATTCGGGAAGTGAAATATCATTACCTTGATTAGAATAATAAATACCAGAACCTGTAAATATCGTAGAATATGCTTGTATATATAGCTTATTATCAAAATCTGGCTGTAGTGGTCTAGATGGAACAGGAGTTCCGTCAACATACAATGTAAAGAATGACATACTGAAATGGTTAAAATTAATATGATTTGACTGATAAGTACCGTTGAAAGCTGTATTAGTAACACACCCAATAATAATACGTTTAGTAACTATGCCGGAAAACAAATCTGGAAGAGTGGTGTGAATAATGCCCTACGGTAAAGTCCCTGTCTTCACCTGCACCTTTGTTATCGGGTATTTTACTCTAAATTTAAGATTTTGTAATACTTTATTTTGTGCTATTTTCACCGTGGGCGACACATCAACATTTTTCACAAACAGTGTTGCATCTGTAATTGCAACTTTTCCCTCAGCTCCGGTCTCGCCCATTTGACACAATACGGGTTTGGCTGGAATCAGCTTAATACGCAACTGTACACAACTCAATAGAAATTTCTCCTGATTGAAAATATCACCATGAATATAGCCCAGTAATTCAAGGGGCTGACTTAATGCTGTGAGAAATGAGCGTTGTTTAAAACCCTGATTATTATTATCGAACACACTGTCCATATGACCGACAGTATCTTTAAACCACATTGCGCTCTGAAGATGAGTTATTTTTGCATTGACATTATAATTCAGTAGTTTCTCAATATAGGATCGAAATGGATATGTATTCGAGGAATAGGAAATTAGTTGATTATTCAGTTATATTTCTACCACGCTGAACATTGCACTGAGAAAATTATTTACAGGACCTATTTTCTTAGCAGTTGTTAAATCAGAACCATCACGTTTTGTAATTTTACCTCTACTATGTAGCATTGTATGTAGTAAATCAATATAATCATGACTGGCAGGGTGGAAACTCTATTGGTGCATTATCAGATATTGACGCCACAGGTTTATGCAGCACTGTTTTCCAATAATACTCATTTGAGCTTCTAGACCAGCAAATAGATCTAATTCTGATTGCGTACACGCACACTCTGTTTTTTATTGCATCTTATAGCGGTATAACCGCTATTGACATTGTCAAATATACATGTAAAAGAACATACATTCATACATGCATATTCTTTTACATATATTTTATTAATACAGACATAATTTGGCATACACACTCTTACACATATAAGCTTTTACACTCACCTATAAATATTGTTAAAATATTTAATAGTCATGTTTTATATAGTAACATTTATCAGTTTTACAACTAAGTTTTTCCAATGATGTCCCAATGATGTTTCAATTAGTAGTTCAATGGAATCTTTGACTCTCATTCCTAATTAAAACTCGACATATCAGAAAACAATAATTGGAATTCAATTTGTTTTCTCAATGCTCTTTATCACTATTTAGTTTGTCCGAAAATCATTAAAAGTACATATGTATATGCCTATATAGAACACTTGTTGAACGTACATTCATACTCATATTCATACACGTACCTTCAATATTCATACACGTACAAAATATATACTTGCTTTTCTGCTGTTAATATCCACACTAGTTTATTTTTATAATACCTTATTACGAAAATGTAGTTTTACACATACACTGCCATATTGGAAAGGAAGTGGATTACCCGTGCTGTCTCTTAAATCAATAATAATTTGATCAAACTGTTTACGTTGTACGGGGACATAATGAGGATTTTCAAAGATATGCACATTACTAGCATCATACTCTTTAATATTTGTGTTTATAATACGCAGTAGTGGAGCAACAGTATCACCTACCAGCTGAGGTTCTACAATATCACTATAAATACACATGTGCACGAGTGGCGATTTCTGCAAATCAGGCGGATAACGCGCATGATGGACAAGTGCAATATTATCTTGTTGAATATGATCAAGACCAAGTATTTTTGCTAATTCGGGTGATACACGAACTTCAACCCCATTGTCATCTTTTTTACTCTACTGCTCTCAATGCGTTTTACCGAAGCTTTAACTTTTAATTGTAAATTCAATTTATTGCTTTTATAGTTAATTTGAGATAGAATATCGTCAACATAATAATAATGGCCGGGCATTATTTTAGTTACGTTCCAGCTTTCTTTATCCGAGCCCCTGTAATAAATATTATTAGTAAATTTGGAAACATTCTGAAATGAATCTTTATAATGTACTTCGACAACAGCTGTTTCCAACACACCTTTCTCCAGCACGAGAGGATGATATAATTTTGCAGTATAACACGCCACAGTATTTTGCCGAAAACATTCCATAGAACTGTTACTGGGAAGTGTCAGGTAGAAACTAGTGCGCTGCTCCATAATTAATTAATTAAAATATCTCTCTTCTTCCTCTTTTTCTTTACACAAAAACCTGTTTGCTAATTTTTACGTTTTCCTCCTCCCGCCAACACTTGATTTATTTTATTTTGTGCTTTATTCTTTAAATTACTTTTTGCCTCTTGCCAAGGTGCTTTTAAATCCTCTTCAACGGGTCTATTACTGTTTAGTACTTCTTCGGCTACATTAATACCACCACGTAACAATTCTTTACCAACAGATTTTGCACCTTTTTTTAATAATGGAAATACAGTACGAAATAAACCATCTAGAAAAGAACAAATACCATATCTTTCTTGATACGGTGCACCTCTATATACATTATAAGCACTACCTGCTTGATACGAATAATATTGGAGATAAGGATAATTCATTTTTCTGCTATATACACAAATATAGTACTAGTATATAATAATTTATAATTATTACCATCCTTTTTCAGGCATAGAAAAAGGTCTTATTTCCATTTTATAACCACACACATCTACGTTACCTCTTAACAGCGGGTTGTATGGATTCCAACGTTTATGCTCTTTTAAGGGGATATTATAAGATTGCAAATTACCTATTTCTAAAGTACAAGTTGCACATCTTACAATATCGTGTACTCTAATAAAATAAAAACCACACTCTGCAAGTTGACGTGGTGGAACTTGCCATTGCCTCGGTCTTTTAAATGTTGCTAGCCATTCGTTAAATAGGATACTGGAATCCATGAATTAAATGAAGCTGTATAACCCCGCCACTGAACAAGTATTCGTTTACCTTTAGCTTCGAAAATTTCGTTTATTTCGTAAACATTGGGTAGTGGCACAACGTGTATTTCCTCTTCGTAAAACGTGGCATCAATTACATCACCATTTAAATCTTCTAATACATAAACCAATTTCTTTTCCTTATATTGTATTTGTTTTATTTTAAATGTTTCCAGAGTCAAATTTTCTTTGTAGCCTTTTGCAAAATGTCGTTTTGTCTTAATAATTCGCAGAGTATCCGCTTCTTTATATTTTTTGCTTTAACACTAGTACGGGATGGAGTAATTAGTCTATTCCACACTTGTTGAAACGTATCTTGGTTCACTAGAGGTGGTGGTAATTTATATGCCGCGTGCGGCCTAGAATTATACCCGTGAACTAGTCGGGGGAGCAGTCTATGTAGCAGTAAATCTTCCTCGCTGTAAAATATTTCCACATTTTTCTCTTCACGCTGCGATCAAAACGTTCTCCCGCGCTTGCCTTAATATTGGGGTTTTCAGTTCTGAAAAAATGAATATGTTGCTTTTTAAGTAGGCCTGGAATGGTCTGTTAATAAACTTGGTACTTTTTATCTGTTTGTAGCCGCAGAGGTTTACACCTGGGGGTAGATGTAAATATTTTCTCGAATGCCTTTATAATATTTTCACCAGTTTTTGTACGCACAGGTACTGCCCATGCATCGCGATTAAATATATCAATCACTCTTAAAATATACCTGTACACATCATTATATTTTTGTAGACTTTGCATATCGTTTAAATCAGCTTGCTATTGATCGTCAATATTAAATACAAGATAGGGATTCCGTTGAAACCGTTTACGTGCTGGTTTATACAGTGTATATGTCGGTTGTTCTTTTAACCATTGTTCCACCCTGTCTATAGGTATTGATTTCTTTATTCCTTTCCATAATGCTTGAGATGTTGAAAACGAGGCAGGGTGTGAAGGGTTATAGTAAATATTAGCTAACTTCGTCATAGTTTATAGTTGCGCCAATTGACAGCTTTATAGGTTTACGTAATGGCTCCGGCTCCTCTTCCTCGTCTTCTGCTTTTTGGAGAGCAGCAACTGTCAGCTTTCGAATATACTCTATTCCTTCAGGGTTACTAATATATTCTAAGGTTATATTGGATTTTGCTAATAGTACGGCAAATGGTTCCCAACCGGTGGGTGGAATATTTTTGTTACGACACGTAACAAAATCAGATATTAAATCTACTATATTAGCACCAGGACTGGTTTTACCATATATATTAACATTAACATTGGCATCCCATTGAATGTCGGGATTTTGTTTCAATTTACGTAGTAAAGGTCTTGCTTTACACAGGCAGGTTTTAGGAGTTTAGATATTATCTCATCCTCTTCCACATCTTGCTCCTTCTCCTCTTTCGCACCACCCCGTTTCTTAGTAGTATTAATAGTAGTAACAGCAGCAGTAGTTGTTGTATCTATTGGTTTTTGTACAATGTGTAAGTATTTTTGCAATACCTCTATATTGTACCCATTTTTCTTCTACACTCATACTCTTATTATTTAAAATTTCTTTCATCTCGTCATAGAGATTAGATACAGTTTCATAATAATGTAATTTTTCGGGCGAAATTAAAATACGTTTTTTCGCATGCTTCATTAATTAAACAGACTAGATAGTAAACCTAGAATGGATGCAAGGAATGCAGTGAGAAAACCACCTTTTTGTACAATTATACTTTTTCTCTTTTGTTTCAGCGTTGGTCCTTTCTTTACCGAATATCTAAGCTGATTTTTATATTTCCGCAATTTATTTTTCTCCTTTTTATTTAACGGAACGTTTCCTTGCAATACGTTATAGGAACATTCACAAATAGAACGAATTAATTCGGAATCTGTATTTTGTAATATCGCCTTTTGTGCTTTAGGTTTTGCATTTGCAAAAAGACAGTAAGTGTGTATTCTGCTTAATAATCTTTTTGCGTCTATTATAGTAAAAATAGTTGTTAAAATATACAAAATATTAAGGTTAGTATTATTTTACATGCACATAAATATTATTGAATGAATCCGACGGGAAAACATTTATTTGAACACGCTGCTCATCGGGAGTATTTTGTTTTAGATCAAATAGTAGGTAACCGTGAGCATTTTGGGTTGCATCTTGATAGGCTTCCTGAACAAACTTTGCGTTACCTGGATGCAATTGACGTGCCAGGTAATTAATTTGAGCCTGGTCTCTAGGATTTTTAAAACATACTATATATTGACAATTTAATGAAATATCACGCATACCTCTAGCCTCATGGAACATATTCTGAGTAATAAAAATAACACTTAAATTCCTTTGGTGAAAATATCTACAAGACGGTTATTACATTCACGCATTAAATCATCTATAATTATAAGGGCCTTCTTCCGCTGAAAGTTCATCACCCTGAGGCAATCCTTCCTTAAAGTTACAGCATGAGGAGAGACTATTGTATAAGGGGTGCCATTCGCCATAACACCATAATATATTTTTCATTTTTCAGCGTAATGCTGTAGAAATGTTTTCACAAAGTACGTCTTTCCACATTTTGTCGGGCCGGCGACAATACATGTAAATGGATGTTGAAACTCCATATTATATTATAAAATAATTTAGTAGTATAATAAAACGTCGTTATTACTACGATTGAATAATGCCAATACTTCCAGTACAATTTGTTTAGACAATTAGAACATTCTGGAATAGTATTATTCTGTTCTGAAGACTTTTGAGCATATTTTGTTAAGTCTTCACATAGCTGTGAACATGTAAATATTGCCTGTTGAATACATGGCATGTAGAGATGAAGTTTTCTCCACGTATAAAGACTAAAATTTACCTGGCCGTTATTGTCATCATCTGATGAACGAATAATAAACTGACGAATACTCTTAAAACTATTCGATAATGATAGCTCATAATTAGCGCTAAGAGAAAATTTTGTGTGCAGTGAAGTTGCTGTAGTCGAATTAAAATAGCTGTCAATATATAGAAAATATGAGAGAAAATTATACCACTCTTTGAGAGAAAGTCGTATAGGATCGTAGTAATTATGTAAACTAATAACTACAGAAAATATCCTCACGTTATCATCATATGCAAGACCGACACATTTTAATTTTATTAAAATAATAATAATGGTTTAAAATTTGTTTATCCATTATTTCTTCTCTATACATAGAAAACTAGATACAATATCATAATAACTTATTTAATCTATTCGTTGTTTTTTAAAACCGTATGGAACCGTATCATAATTATCAGCGCATCTTTCTTTTCGTGTACACCAGCTGTTCCCTTTTTTCCGGCCTAGAAACAATATTATGATCTTTCGTGCGAGTAATCTTTCTTTTCTTAAACACATGAACAGGTGGAGCGTTGTTAAGTATCATCTCTTTCATTTTTTGGAAATTAATTTGTTTAGAATTTTCATAATTGAGTGTTATTCCTCGAACTTTACACACATAAGAATTTTCCCCATTATTGGGGAGTATACTTCAAATCCATAGTTCTTTGGGCCTCCGGAACAGAACTCACTAATAAATGCCTCAACACCGTATGCTTGTAACTCGTTAGTAAGTTCACCAAGCATATCATAGTTTATGCTTTGCTAACTTTGGCCCGTCTGGAGTCTCCACATAAATTATACTATCCGTATCACAGTATACCACGTATTTACCTAATTTATTCAACTAATTATAGAGCTCCGGACGAGCGTGGTCAGTAGTATAAGCAGCTATTATCACATTTGTATTCGTGTGTGGTACACTCGCGGTATCGAGATACTGCCAATTTAAAATTAACGTGTCCTCGTTAATTTGAATATCTTCGTGCACTTCAATATTTGGATCGGCTAACTTATTAAAAATTTCCCCCGGGTCAGATATTATTGATGTTTGACTATAATTTTCTTTCTGACCGAATTTACCCCCAAAACTATTTAGTGCTAATTTAGCTAAACTCTTACGACCATTATTTACTCATGTTTTGTCCGGATTCAACTTAATACCTTTTTTATTTTTATACTTGCTTATAAATTTCTCTTTCCTTTCACCAGTTGTGCACCACGCGGGCCAGCCGCTAGGCTCTGTTTTTGTTTTTAGGAACTTATTAATATACTCTGTAAACAGACCACCTTCTTTCTTAACAGGATTTTATTGTTCAAACATTAAATGCTACGCCTCATGCATTTCTACTAATTTGTATCCTTTTTCAATATCACCCTGATTTAATGAATCCGCGCATGCTCTGCACAAAGGGAATAGTAACTTACCACCAAACCGATATGGTAACACAGGGTGATACAAATCGGTTGCAGGAAGAATAGTACATTTTATTATTTCCTCAATCTGGTCTATGGGCGGACACTCTTTTCCTACATAAATATGCGTATGATGCCCAACGGGATATTTTTTTGACATTACAAAAAGGGTACAGGGATACATGCAAATATCTAATTTTCTGCCCCGTTTTCACTTTATAATGTAATTTCACCACGTTTGTCCGCCCCCCATAAAGAGCATCACGTGGAGTCATTGGTTCTTTTCTGCATGTGGGGTGGTTTTTAACATACCTCGAGATATTTTCATTATTTTTCATTTGTGTTTTCCATTGACATCCCACATGGTGTGCACAACATAACCTAATTCTTCTAATCTTTTCACATTAGCAATTGTACTTTCATATTTTATATTCATAGTAGAGAAAGGGTTCTTGTGGAGTGGTTTATCCCGTCCGGTTTGATAACA
The DNA here is from genome assembly GCA_022664845.1 of Lepisma saccharinum. Classification (NCBI taxonomy): domain Eukaryota; kingdom Metazoa; phylum Arthropoda; class Insecta; order Zygentoma; family Lepismatidae; genus Lepisma; species Lepisma saccharinum. The sequence continues at coordinate 7,934 of JAGDQP010017838.1, read as the reverse complement.
CATACGACAACCGTGATAAAAACAGCCTTCATACTCCCAAACATGTTCTTTTCCGTTCTCCGTATCATTCCAATAGCCATCCACTTTAAAATTACCTCGCACTACATTTTCCTTTCCATTACCCGCGTGCTCTACTTTTGTCTCAACCTCAAACTGTTGCATAGAACGTAAACAAGCCATTCTTAATATATTTAGATCTTGCCGACAGTATTTAATTAATTCCTCCTGGAAATTAAACGTGTAATTCTCCCCCAAATTTCTATACCACTCCATAAATTTATCACGTTCTTCTTTATGCATGTTATCTACCCCATAGAATGTCTTGGCAGGCAGCGGACCGGAATAATTCTGATTACCTGTAGTGTTAAAAAAGTGCAGGAAATAACCCTTAGTTAAGGGAAGATCAAACCCTTGGGGCAATTTGGCCAATACCATAGGTAAGAAGTAAAGTAAATCGATAAAACGTACATTTTTATATTAAATGCTTATGCTTAGAAGCTGACAACCTCTCATAATAATAACGGGGGACCTCTGTTTACTATTTATCATACTTCTTAAAACAAAATGGGCATCGTATCCTCGGGCGTTATGCCCACCACATGTAATATTATTAATAGAAGATCGCTACTCAGCAAGATAATTAAAATACCGTAGAACACAATCTTCACCCTTGAAGACGTGTTCTCTTATACCACACACAGAACAACTTAAACTTACATCATTTATACCAATACATTTATAACAAAAACGTGCTATTAATAGATTATGTACGTGTTCATACACATTATTTACCCCATCCACTGTTTCATCCTGGTGACTCCCAATATCGTAAAATACAACCATAGCTTTTTTCTGACTGATTCCATGTCAAAGGGGCCCGGCCAAAAGAGCCCGGGTCAAAAGGGCCCCGCGACACAAGGGCCCGAGTCAGAAGGGCCCCGTGACAAAAGGGCCCGGGTCAAAAGCGACCTGGTCAAAAGGTCCCCGCGACAAAAGGCCCGGGTCAAAATAAGCCCGCGACAAAAGGGTCCGAGTCAAAAGGGCCCAGTGACAAAAGTGCCCTGCTTCAAAAAGTATTAGCGATAAAATGGCCCGAGGCAATGCTGCCAGACTTTAGTACTCGAACGCGTGCCGTACAGACAAGCACAAACACATACAAATAGACAATAATTAAAAGAGCTTCTTTTGTCACCAAAGATAAAAAAGAGATCTCAAACGATTCCCTTAGTCAAGATAATATGACACTTCCTATATTATTTTTTAAACTCTAGTCACAGATGAAATGTTTTTTTTCATCGCAGTTGTGGGTGCGCTTTCTCTTATTTATATTGGAACTGACAATATTTGAAATTGGAATAGTATAGATAAGAGAGGTTTCTAACTGTAGCAGTCAACATTTCATCAGGCAGTCGTGATTTCTAAAAATTTTAATATTTTATTTAACTAACTTACTAACTCTATGGCTTATGGAACTCGCAAGTTCATCGCCGCAGTAACAAACGTTCGCCATTGTATTCTATCCTGGGCAGTATCAAGCCAGTTTTCATCACGAACACCTACTTCTCTTCTAATATTGTCCTCCCAACGACGTCTCGGTCTTCCCAATATTTTATTAAATTTAATATTTTAAAAGCCACGTGCATGAAGTTGATAGCAACAGCTACTACTTTGGATCTTTGGCGTGCTGGGACCCACTGTAAGCCGTGGACTCTCCCGTTTATGTTAATTATGATTCTCCACTTTCTTGCACGAGTTTATACGGTTCGGAAATCTAAAAGGGAGAGCATGCCGTGGTCCCAGAATTTGTTACAGTCAAGATTTATTTCTATATATTTGATGATGTGTGGGCTCCCGGATATCCACATGGTTAACGTTCTCGCCCTTAGTGCGAGCAGTTCCGGTTTCGATTCTCAGAATTTTGGTACTTGTGCAGTATCGTGATAAATATTGGGGAAATACCTTTAATGCAAGAAGTAGCAAACTTAGGTCATGGGACCCAAAATACAACTGCGATGGGAGCCGATGCGCTGAGTAAGCACTACCTAGCTAAAAGCCGTTTGAATTTGAATTTTATTTATTGCATTCAAGCATCTAAGGTTCAGGCCGAGCTAAAAGCCCTCTTGCAGTCCTTGGCACTCTACGGAATGTCGTACCAGTAGCTTAGGGTTCAGTTAGTAAAAAATAAAACAGGATTTTGTTTGTTCGAAACGTCAGTGTGGCAAATTTTTGCATGACTTGAGAAAGAAACGAAATCATGAGTAATATTTTGTCGCCGTGAAAGTCTAAAAAACCTTATTCATATGTCCATCAATACTTTAATTTGTAGCGACACAAAAGCGAAAAGCCAACCCGGCGGTAGAGCGATTAGCGGCGGTTATCCAGCGACCTAAAGGTCCCGGGTTCGAATCTCGGCTGGGGCATGGATGTTTGTTTGTGGATTTTAAACTTAACAGGTAAGGCTCTCGAGACGGGCCGAAGTCATTAGTTACTAAAATGGCCCCAATATACACAATTTTTAGAAAAGCTGAAAATAGAGTGTTACCAGAAACATTCCTCCGGAAATAAATAAATAAATATATATATGAGTGCTTAACCTGAAAATAACCTTATAATTCAAAAGTCTATTTTTTTCATTTATAATTTTTTCTGTTTATCATTGAGCATCCCGAAACGAAAAAAGAAATCTAGAAATTAAATTTAACAATCCGTGAGTCAGTTCACCTTAACAGTGTTAGTAACGATTGAATTTGTGAAAGTGGATGCCCTGATTTCGGCATTTGCTTGGAAGGCTCAAGTAGCACATCCACATCGGCCAATATGGGCATATTGGATTTTACGACATCGATCGATATCGTTCAATGACATGGGCCCCACATTGGACGGCAAACAACTTGGCCAATATCGGGCAACGATATTGATCGACATCGGGTATAACATCGTTCGACATTGACCATCGACATTGCTGAATATCGGGTATTGACATCTCTCAATATCGGTCCTTGACATTGTGATGATTTTTTTACTATTTTTGGAAGGAATTTCCCCTTTTTATCGAGGACCACCAACATAAACAAACCAACAAGAACTAGTAAATCACGTTAGAAGTCGTAAAATAAAGTTAGTAGTACTGTAAATAATTCTATTTATCTGTAGCTAAAGCTACATCTCTTCTGTGTGCATTTGTCGACCACTGCAAGTTTGTAAAATAATGATATTTTCGATGTTACGTTCACGCTAAGATTTTGTTGTTCCACTCAATTGTAATCATTCACGTCTCTTCCGCTTTCAACTTTTTAAAAATATTTTTTTCCCAAGAGGTTAAGAGTGAAGTGGCCATGATTACAATGAAACAGCTTCAATTGAAGAAAATGATGTAAAACAAATGTAAATTAATCTAACTCTAACTTCTCCTCTTACGAAGAGAAACCTGTCTTAACAACCACATGGCCTGGAGAGAATACGCTATTTTCTATCACACGAACGAAACAGAAGTGTAAAATGGATGTCCCCCGGTTCTAGCGGTGTACGATAACAAGCATAATAAATATTACTATAAATCTTTGTTGGTTTGTCTATGTTCTTACAGTGATAAAAGTATCCTCGAAAAAAAAAACTTAAACACTTTATTTGTCTGTCATTCCCGTGAAAGGGCACGTTATTTTTACATTGTAACATGCTTCAACGAGTTAAACAAAGCTGGCCGCGTACTGACAACAGCATGAAGCTTACCATATTTTATCACCGAAGGGATATAGCATCGTTTGAATAAACATCGGTTAGCCCATATGGATCGACATTGATCAACATAGATATCGGTTAACGACATGGATCGATATGGTTCCATGACGAATGCTCTATTTTCTGATTTTAATGTATTTTGTACGAAACAAATGTTTCGTACAAAATAGATTTATTTTTTGCACAATACTTTTTATAGTTTTAATAAGTAAATTAGTGATACTAATAATGGATGTCGATCCCATATCAATCGACGTGGGCTCAAGCGGACCGCTCTCCCGCCCGCATTAACGATGTGGAGCGATATGGGTCCCATGAGCGGAGTTTGGGCATCGATCCGAGAAGCTTACAGTAAGAAGATTGCATGCAACTTCCACTAAGTTATTTTATCAAATGTGATGTAATCGTGATATGCACTCCAGGAGAGCTTGACAAAAGTAGATCTTACTTTAAAATAAATTATTTTTTGCTGTAAGAACATAGTTGAGGTAAGGGTAAATAATATTTTTTATCGTAATTAAAATTTAATAGTATATATCTGTCCAGATTTTACGAAATTAAAGCTTGTAAATGTTAAACAAGTACAAAAAGGCAAGTAAGAAAATTTAAAATTATCTGAAATATATTAGTTCTGTTGGTAATTTATTCTACAGATGAAAATGATCCAAGACCTCAAGGTCAAATCTCCTCGTAGTCTAAAATCAGTTTCCTACCTAAAGATAGAGGAATAAGTTGTTTGATTTTCTTCACAAATAATAATAATAATAATAATAATGCTTGTTATTTACACACAATTAATCAAGTTGCCATTATGTGGTTATGCACAAATCTCATTCTGAAAAGTATGACAAACATATATACACCAACACACACACACACACGAGCTCGCACACACACACACACATGTATGCATACGTGGTAAGATATATGGATGGCTGTAAAAATAATATAGGGTATAAGTGAATATGAATTACACACCCCAATAACTTTAGACACCCCCGTTCGACAATATTGCTGGCGTACTCCCTGGTACCAAATTAGACGTCTTTCTCTAGTGGGAAAGTGTGTGGACAATCACTCCAAATTCACTTCATTTTTTCGAAAAAGAAGGAAAATTTTATCTTGTGAATTTTTATTTTAAAGAAAACGTGTCTATATCAATTAGTCTTAAGCTGATCGTCTTAATATTCATAACTGAAGACTTGTCGTAGAAAACACTGATAGTGCCAAAAGTAAAAAGTTTCAAGAGAGCGTAAAACATATGAAAACGGACATAAGAACCTACATATTCTGCCATCTTTGAGATAACGGTTGGACTACTTACAGTAACATATTGGACTTTCCGTGTTTACTTCTGTATTTGGGATGTGACATACAGTATTTTAATATAGCAAAATAAAATTTGCTGGTTGTGGCACTTTCAGTGTTTTCAACAGCAGGTCTTATTCATAAAAGATGTTACGAGGTTCGACGACAAACTAAAAAATAATTCCAAACTTCTTACAAAGTTTGACAACTCTATTTATTACTATTTTTTATATCATGCCAAGGTGAGCAATGTCGAAAACCATTAGAGTCCTACTTTTATGCACTGAGACTAGGAGAAAAAGAACTAAAAGCAAGGTGCAATTGTTGGTGCGAAAAAAATAGCCAACTAGCCTGCAACATTTCATTCAATGTACGTACAATATATACCTTACTGCGATGTACACTTCATGGATCACCTCAAATATACAATAAACAAATTATTTCTTGACGTTTGGTAAATGAATTCAGTTAAACTGTTTAAATCATAATTCTAATAAATTGATAGATAAAAGGTAAGTTCGATGAAGGTCGGGAGATAGCAGAACAATCGCATAATACAAGTTACGAGATTCAGCATATAATTATGTTAATATTGTTCCAAGCAGGTTTATGAGCGTTAACAAGCAGAGTACAGCTTACTTATATATCAAGGAGAAAATAAGAAACTAGTGGCGTTAGTTAAAAGCACTCAACATATTTAAAAATTCTCGTAAGTATTTTACGCCGAGTAGACACTATTATTGCGATTAAAACCGGTAATTTACTTGGTTAGTTCTTTGTGGTCTTCTGTGCTGTGCGTTTGTGTATTATTCAACTTAAGCTATTGTTAAAAATGCCTCTTCATTTTATACTGAGTCAAAACGGTATTGTGAGTTACTTTTTCACAATAACTATATTTATAGATATGATAAAAGTCTTAGTGGGGGTAATGAAGCTTGGAAGTGCATTGAATACAGGGTTGCTAAGTGTGCGGGACGTGCACATACGACAGGTATGCAGAACAACAGTGATATATTATTCGCTTCAACAATGGAAGGAAGATATTCACATAATAATTTGCCTCAACCAGTGGAAGCTGAGAAAAGAAGAATTCAGAATCAAGTAAAAAGAACTGCCTCTTCTTGCAATGACCCGCCTGCAAATGTCATCGCGCCATGTACAACTGATATATCTTCAGCAGCTCTAAGTGCTGCACTTGCAAGTATTTCTGCCATGAAGAGAAAAGTACAAAGGATAAGGAAAACGGCTGAGATGGTACCAGCGAACCCTGCGGACATCAATAATTTAGTTATTCCCCCTCCTTACCAGGTGACATTAACAAATCATAGGTTTCTCTTGGATGACATTGGGGACGGTCCAAATCGTATACTTATTTATGCAACGGAAAGGAATCTAGATCTCCTTTGTGAATCCCCAGATCTGGCATCAGATGGCACTTTCAAGGTCGTGCCGGTATTATTCAAACAACTGTTGACTATTCATGTATTAAGAAATTCTATCGTGGTGCCAGTAGTGTTCGTTCTAATGCAGAATAAACAACAAGTCACGTATCGTAGAGTCTTAGATCAGCTGAAGAATCACAGACCCAATCTCAATCTGTCAAGCATTATCATTGATTTTGAAGTTGCCGCAGCAAACGCATTCCGTGAAGTCTTTCCTGGAGTGAATATTCTTGGGTGTTTCTTCCATTTCACACAGAATATTTGGCGTAAAATTCAAAGCAATGAACAAATTCTTACAAGATATTTAGAAAATCCAGATTTCGCTCTCAATGTAAGACAATTGGCATATCTTGCGTTCGTTCCGGAGAATGATGTTGAACAGGCATTCGATGCTTTGTGCAGACAGAGTTCTTTACTGAAAACGCAGAGCTATTACAACCTTTAATAGACTATTTCGAAGACACATGGATTGGCCATCCTCAACGCTCCGGTAATAGGCGTCATCCACTTATATGGTCCATCAAATGGAACCAACATGAAGCAACTCTAGCAAATCTCCCGAGAACAAAGAACGATATCGAAGGATGGCATAGAAAATTCAGTGCTTTTCTTGGAGCACATCACATCAGTATATTTAAATTCATTGACGGACTGAAGAAAGAGCAAAGGATTAATGAAGTACAAATGGAGCAGGTAGTTGCGGGACAAATTCTGCATGCCAGTCGGAAAAAGTACAGTGAAGTAAAAAGACGTGTACGCGCTATTGTTGAAGATTACGGTCAAAGACCCTTGGAAATCTTTCTTCGGGGCTTGGCTCATAATTTTCAATTTCAAACTTTGTAAATGTGTAAAGTGACTTCAATCGCTTTGTGAACAGAAAAAAAACTATCACTGTCAAAACTTTGTTGGAAGCTTTGCAGTTCAGTGAGATTTTAACTCACCTTGCGCCCTGTTACGTTACTATTTCCGGCATTGTTGAATACTACAAATATATTGACTGTATGTGAATATATTGAACTATGTATGACAAGACTGCACAAAAAGTGTTGCAATGGATGGATGAGGTGGAAAGGGAGATGACCAGGAGGAAAGATGCGGGTGAAGATGCAGGTGAAAATGCAAGTGAGATAATGGACAGTTGCAGTGATAATGAAGGAGATGTTGAACAAATTGATCAAAATAACGGTAGTTACTTTTCAGGAATAGAAACAGAACCCGATGTTGTAAATTCTGACCAAGTAGTAAGAGATAGACCTATATACACAGGGAAAGATGAAGTTACCACGTGGGATGAACACTGCAGAAACACGACACATAAAACTAGGCATAGGAATCTCGTGAGACATCTACCAGGTGTCAGAGGACAAGCACGAAATGTAAAATCGCCAATGGAAGCATGGCATTTATTTTTTCCTCAAGACACTATAAAACGAATTGTTGAATATA
>JAGDQP010017837.1:0-23115 GCA_022664845.1 Lepisma saccharinum | reverse complement strand
AAAAAAAAAAGTGTTATTTTATCACTAACAAATTGCCTGAATGAACCCAATTTTCAGTTTCGACTTTTCCAACGAACAGTATGTAGTTCATGAGAGAAAGCAATCTCTCCACAGGGTCAATGCTGCCCGGGAGACACAGCAATAGTTCAATAACCATTTTCATTATTGTCTTTAAAAGTTGGTGACCGGTACGTGCTCTTTTACTTGGAGCTGGGTTTTGCTGGCAAATTATTTCTGCTGGGTCGAGGATAATTTTACATTTTTCTTAGAAATTGGGAACCCAAACATGCAGCCGGGGACAGAATTGTAATTTCGGGGACTGTTCTCGGAAATCAGGGATGAATTCTTATTGTAGAGGTAAAGGTAGTAATATGAGCCCTGCATGTAATATGAGCCCCCTCTATATCGTGGCATACAGAGCACTGAACGTGGTGGCAACACTGTGAAATATTGATGTTAGTGACGCTTGTTGCCACCAGAGTAGACTTGTTCAGTTGGAGCTGATAGTTTGTGAGTAAACGTGCTGTTTTGGATTGCAGGAAATAAGAAACTTTTGAAAGGTAACTGTTTCCTTTTTATTGCCTGTCCTGGTTCATGGTAATCATCCACGTTCATTAGTGCCTTGGATGAAGCATGTTTGAAAGATTGGTTCTGTGTAGATACTGTAGAATGATTAAAGTAACAAAGAGTCGTTATGTGTGGTTTACTTCCAATATGGCAAGGGTAGGAAAATGAGCCCCCAAACTATAAGGGGCTCATATTATATACACTACAGGAGTGGTTTCATTTGTGTCGTTTCAGATGCCGCGAACACTGCTTGGAACTAAAAGGAAAAACTGGAATACGGAAGATATGGTGAAGGCAATCAGCGCTGTAAGAAACAAAGAAATGGGATTGAAAAAGGCTTCAAAAACGTTTCTAGTTCCCAGACCCACTCTTCAAAGACTTGTGAGAGTTGATAAATCACCGGAAGAGGCCGCGTTAACAAAATTAGGAAGAAAACCTATAATGGGCGAAGAATTGGAAACAGAGTTAGTCGAGTATTTACTGGTCATGGAAAGTAAATTCTATGGTCTTACAAGACAAGATGTTCGCAGAATAGCTTACCAACTGTGTGAAAGAAATGGAATTAATCACCCATTCACAGAGGAAGGTTTAGCTGGTAGAGGATGGTTCGACCACTTCATGAATCGTCACAAGAATGTGTTATCCATTTTGAAACCTACTGCAACATCGTTTTCAAGATCAATAGCTTTAACAAATAGGCAGTCGACGCTTTCTTTGATATCCTGTAAGCTGAGTACGCCAAACACAACTACCCGGCAGACAGGGTGTATAATGTGGATGAGACTGGGATATCAGTTGTTCAAAGCAAAATACCTCGAGTCATTGGGTTGAGAGGAAAACGACAAGTGGGGGCGTTAACTTCTGCTGAACGGGGTTATCTCGTCACAATTATCTGCTGTATGAGTGCAGGGGGAACTTTTGTACCTCGTTTTCATTTTCCCCAGGAAAAATATGTCTCAGCTCCTCATGAAAGGCGCTCCACCGGGGGCAATTGGTAGATGTCACCCGTCGGGATGGATCCAAGGTAACATTTTCACAGACTGGCTACAACACTTTATTGAGAAAACTAAACCTTCAAAAGATGACCCTGTGCTTCTTATTCTAGATGACCACAACGCACACACGAAAAACATTGACGTTGTGAATCTTGCTCGAGACAATAGCATATCCATTGTAAGCTTACCCCCACACACATCGCACAAACTACAGCCTTTAGACAAAACATTTCTTGGTACACTGAAGCATCACTACAGCGAACATATACGTCAGTGGATGCGTCACAGCGGGAGACCTGTTGGGCCCTACGATATTGCTGAATTGCTGGGAAAGGCTTATTTGACTTGCCAAACCGGATCCATTGCTGTGAATGGGTTTCAGGTTACAGTATTATATCCATGTAATCGGAATGTCTTTACTGCTGTAGATTTTGCACCATTCTCTCAAGATATAGACCTGAATTTGGAATCGTTGGTAAAACTGAAAGGAAGAAGATCTAAATCTCCCACTACTGCAGCAAGTGGACAAAACACCTGTGCCGACACTCCACAAGAAGAGGCTCAATATGTTTCTGTGACGACAGTTGTATACTCCAAACACGTTGGAACTGCAAATTCACCAGTTGTGAAGAATATGCAAGTAACAAGATTTCAACCATCTGCTGAAGATATTGCATTGGCAGGGCCTTCTGGTCTTTGTCAAGATAGTAAGAAGCAGATTCCTGAACACACCGTATCTCCAAAAGATATCTGCCCTGTTCCCGGAAAAAAGAGGAAAGTGAGTAACAAAGGTCCTAAACCGTCCAAGGCTGCTTTGATTACATCCTCTCCATACAAAGATGCTCTGTTGGTTGCTGCAGCAAAAGGAAAGAAGTCCGATTCAGCTGAAGGAAAAAGAACACTGGGGGTGAAGAAACAACGTATTCTCCAGCCTACTAAGATAACACGAGGTAAATCAAACCAGCCATTGTCAAGGAAGCTTCTTATAGATTCAGATGAAGAATCATGTGAATCAGAAAGGTCTATCACTTCTGGGGAATCTGTCTTATCAACACCAATCGGAGTGGAAAATCACAGTGATGAAGAAGCAGTTTGCCTGTTCTGCGAGAGTCTATTTTCTGAAAATAACCATGGAGAACTGTGGTGGGTGCAATGTATTATCTGCGAAATGTGGGCACACAACGATTGCGCTGGCTGTGAAAAGGATGTGTATGTTTGTGACTTTTGCAAATAGACCTAAACATTAAACACAGAAAATATATCACTTTTTACTTTGAAGATATTAGCCTTTCAATTCATTTTCATCAATTTTTCAGTGTAACGTGTTTTTATTTTGGCTGATGACCGCATATTATCTTTTGTACGGTTCTTCATGAATTACAATATTCTTTGTCTGAATCAATTTGTCTTTCAGTTTTCTAAACCAGTTATTTTACTTTTTTTCCTAGGGGCTCATATTACCAGCACAAACCATTTTCTCTAAAAATTGACTTCCTTCGAATTTTCTTTTTCTCCATGCTTTTAGTGTTGTTCCAACTGGTTTATGTTTTAGCAGCACTTGTATAACATACCATAGTTTCAGTGACAATATTCATTTGCACACCAACGTCAAAAACAAAATTTGTAACCATGAAAAACAAAATGGGGGCTCATATTACTACCTTTACCTCTATGAATTGAACCTGTCTTACTCATGTTACTTATATCTTTCTTTGGCTGTTTATTAACAAAAATATTTCCAGAATAATCTAGTTATTGGGCACCAGTGGAACTTTACAATAAGTTACCACTGATTATATTGTATAATGGCCTGATCAAAATAATTCCTACTACGAACATAGGAAAGCCATTTTAACTCATCCAAAGTTCACGAGTCAAGTTGAGTTTTACGCTAGAGCCGTGTCCGAAACGACTCGATGCCCCGTTTTCGATCTAGCATTCACCGTCCATCAGGCCCGTAGCCAGGATTATTTCATTGGAGGGGGGGGGGTACAGCTTTCTGATGGGGGAACTACTAACAATTATTTTCATGATATAATTACTGTATATAAAGACCTGAAAAAGCACAGTTCAGGGTTGACCGCAGTGTGACACTATCACACACTTTAAGAATGAATCCATACACCCTAAATATTTCAGAACGAGATTCATACATGCTTACAACATTTGAGAACTTTTATGTTTGTACTCTGTACAAAAGTGAATCACAGGAAATATCTTTAGTTTGTCATTTATACACTTCTAGATTAAGAATTAGTAGTTTGTTTAATCCAATTCTTCAAAATGAGTAAAAATATTTCTCACAAAAGAAATATTTGCATAATGAAGTACGATTAGGCTATTTTATTTCAGATTAAAGAATTAAAAATACACGTATTTATTTATACACGTAAATATCAGCACAAGAAGTAACTGAAGCGCCATGATCATTAATTGGTGTCTATGTATCTTTGTTTTAGAAAATACTTAAAAGGCTCTTATATTTAGTTTTATTTAACTTCCCACAAATATTCTACAGCTGTAACTGTCGAAAGCGTCTTGGAAAATTTTCGACAGAGAGCTCCATATCTGAAGTACTCGAATATTGTTTTTCGAATGTTAATAGAACAAGGTTGGATTTTCTATCGTGAGGCATTGATTCTCTTTGTGGTGTAAGAACCCTTCTAAGGCAAGAAAATGTGTTCTCACATGTTAACGTTGAAGCACCAATTGTTACAGCTCCTGCATTAATCTATATATATTGGTATGAAAACACTTCTATACGGATACATGTAAGAGGTTTAAAATATTGCTTTCACTCTTCTTGGATAAAAGATTTACTTTAACAACTTCAGCTTCCAATTCGAAAGCTTGTTTATTACATCGCAGAAGATCCAACAGTGGCAATGCCTCGGAACTGTTCAAAAATGTTCCGACTATGGCAACAAACGATCGAGGGCTTTCAAATACTGTTCATTATTCCCTGCAAATCTCTCTGATATTGTATGATCGAATGATGCCTCATTAAATATTTGCTTCAGGAGAATTGTTTCATTTTCAGTTATATTCAGAGATTCTTCAACACGAAAATCTTTCTAAGACGGGAGAATCTGCCGAATTCGCTTCAGCGAAGGGAAGTCAGGACGTGATACTTTAGTGCATATGTTTTGCCATTTAACTTCGGCTTTAGTAAGAATGTTGCCAGATCCAGACTGTCTTTTCTGCTCCAAAACTGAACAGACAAGATCTCATAACCTGAACTGCTTTTCCGATACGCACTTCCCTTTTTTTTTGTAATACATTGCTAGTTGGCTCAAATATTGATAGCATTTCTAGCATTAGAGCGGAAATGAAACAGAATTCTAATGTACAACTCTTACTTAAAAGTCCCGTACCTGCACGACCTAATTCCCCTCCTTGACAAAAGAACTCCAGAACAGGTACTGTATCATCAAAATTCTTTTGAGTAATTTTCACTGTTTCAAAGTGTCCAGTTCATCGTTGATCCATCAACCTCTTAAGCTTCTGGCCTTTGTACGCCTGTGACACGCGATGTTTTCTTAAAAATCTGTGCAGCAACTTGGCTAATTCAAAATACTCCTTCACATTAGGGATCGCTGAACATACGGCATTCAGTTATAAACAAGACATAGGCCTACAGTTTCACCAATATATCATATTGTATTGTCATTTAAACAGAATTCTCTCTTTTTAAAAAAACTATTTTTATGCTAATTATGATTGGGGACACAACCACCTTCTAACGAACGGGACCCTCTGTGTTGCGGTCCTGTTTTGCATGGTTAATGTAACCTACTGAGATTCGAATGGACAGCGGAACAAAATATAAGATCATAATTTAATTCAGAATGCACTACACGATATAATTTATTCTAAAAGCTTTTGTCAGTCAAACCACGCGTAGTGTAATATCAGTGAATAATATTGAGATTAGATTAAAAATCTCAGGTTAGGTTAAAAGAACTAAGTTAGAGTTAGTTAGGTTTTGGTCTCTTTGTGCCCCCCTAACTTCAACTTTTGCCCTATTTGAGCCCCGAAATGACGAAAACCAGGGCCGATTGAAGAACGATATTTCAAAACAAATAAACCTTATATAATACGGTTTTATTACAACATATCAAGCAATTTCTGTTGATCTGTCACTTAGGGGCGCGAGTAAATTTTGGGGGTGACCGGCCCCCGTAGCTACGGGCCTGCAAACTATCTCAAAGTATGATCAACGGTGTATCCAAGAATATGAACTGACTGAACTTAGAATGTACACTTCGCAACCAACCTTACCAAAAAAGTAGTTCCCGTTCTTAGAAGCTTACTAACTCGTTTAGAACATTAGAAAAATAATTCAAACAAAACAATCACGCCAGTCGTCATTTGTTTTACGATACAATGTCAATTCATAAAATCTCTCGTGTCGCTCTTGCTACAATAGCACTCGCAGCCAAGAATATTAGAATGCTGTCGTTGCATCAATGGCAGCTTGGATCCAAGACGTAATTTATCACCTAATTGGTTGTTATTGAGAGACTACTTAAATGAACATTTTATTTAGCGCAGGAAAGAACTCCAAGAGTGGCTACATCGTGCGAAGTAGTTAGACTGAAACTATGACGCCAGACTTGAAGATTTTAAACGAATGCATTATCTTCTCTTAACATCTTTGACTCACATGGTTGCAAAGAGCCAGTCCTGAACTGTTCCAACTCAAGAATTAATTAGTTCCATTGAGGACCCGAGGAAAAGAACGTACTTTGTCCATTGTGTTGATTTTACAGGAACGCGTGTTAACAGTCCATAAACAGCATTACGTATAGGTCTACCTGAACATCAGATAAAGATTTGCTTGTAATATTCACATTCTCTTTATGCATGTTACCTTGTTCAAAAGGCGATTCAAAGAGAAAAAAAGATGGCACTCGTATCTCCATTTGACCAGAAATGGACAAAACACGTTCATTGTGGGCTTAAATTGTGAACTGCAGAGACCGATTTGGAACGACGTTTGACGATGCACAACGGAGAAGGCCTATCGAAACAAACTTTGTTTGGGTTTCCACACATTTGGTTTACTTTTATCATGATCTTTGGGATTGCAAATTGAGGCGGATTTATCCATCGTTAAAGCAAAAGATAGATGACTTCTCTTTTGGCAGTAACGCACATTCCAAATTATTCCACTACGTTTCAGGACATTATGGCGAAACTACTTTTCTGTTGTAGATTTTGCCCTTAACAGTCGTGTAATCTAAACCAATGATGTAATCTGTATTTTTATAATCTCAGGTACAAATAAATCACGTGAAAAGAGAAGTTTCTTAAGTTTATTGATGACATTGTGTGATTTCTATACAAAGAAAGAGAAATACAAGGAACATATTCGCAAGCTATTTTACTTATAATATATTGTATAATATCTTTTGAAGCTTACATGTATTGTACACACAACGGCTACACATAAAATCGCTAGGAGAAACTTTCAAGTATTGAATGAACACCCATAAAGAGAACACAAATATATTTAATTTTTTTTTTTTAATATTCAAACCGTATATCAGCTGGTGTTCACTTTACCCCATTTATTTAGTTTCATTGCCGCGTAGTATTTCTTCGATCTCTCCACAGATTCTTCTTCGGAATATAATGGTTCGTATCCCAGATAAATAGCTGATCTCATTCTGTTATAAACAGTAACGCTACAACAGAAGCCAAGAAAGTTGGCGGGAGAGACAGGTAAATGCAATTTGAACAGAGGCGCTACGATGGAGAAGATCATTTGGAATAACAGGAATAGTAGATTCACGAAGAGCACATGAATGGGCCATTTTGTAGGGCGGCAGCCATGACTTTCTAAGAATGGACCAGTAAAGTCAAATGAATGGACAATAATGGTGTCATCTGTTATAAATACTGGTAGTCCGGCGATGGTGTCAGGTTTGTCCAACAATGCATTTTTCGCACATATATGTGCCCATGCGGCATTACCTGTAACAGAAAAAAATATAAAGTTTCTGTTTTTAGTTTTTCACATGCTGGATATCTGATAGCACAACCTGTAAATAGCCTTAACGTTGTTTACAAGAATCAAGACATAAATATAAAAAGATTAGAGCTGCGATTCTACATTGTACTAACAATCGCCAAGTCTTCGGTTCCTTGATGTATGTTAAGTAAAGTAAATATGTTAGCCACACAAACATTAATTTTTACATTCTTTTGTTTAGTTCCCAATGGATCGTGGTCTCCTCAAATTTGGCAACTTTAACTCATTTCTCGACGTCATACAATAATGGACTTTTGCACAGCGACGCAAGGTGGGTGACAATACAATATTCCATTGTTACTTTCATATATTTCTATATATTTATATATTTTAAAACTATATTTTAATATACTTTTAATATTGACTTTTTATCCTAAAAATACTAGCCTGCAACAGTCTGTTGTTTGACTGGTTGCAGAACACTTTAGGATTTGGGTCACAAAACATTAGTTTGAGAAAAAATATCCGAACACCGAAATAACTCGAAAAAATAATAATAAAAAGACTTTTAAAAGACATACTTTTCTTTGAATTCAAGATTTTATAAAGTGACTGTATATAAGAGCGTGCCCCATGCTTTTCTTTTTACTCATGCATAAACAAAATTATTTTTTACCTTTAGTACGACTTGTTGAAGAAAAGTATGTCTTTAAAAAGCTTTTTATAATTCTTTTTTTATAAATAGATTTACAACTAGAGAATATAGCATAGGTACATTCTAGGAACATGCTACGAAAATTCCCGTGAGAGTATTGGAATATTCCCTTTCGTATTCTAAACATATATCCTTATTTGTTCCCAAATATTCTGGGATATCGCACGCATGTCGTGCATCTAAACGGGATATCCTGTGCTGTGTGCGTAGGTACAGGGAAACTTTTGGTGCACACAGAACTAATGGAATGGAAGCGACATCAAAAACTGAATTTGAAAACAATCGATTGCCAAAATTGATCCATCGCACCAATCAAGACCGTTCCACCGACTCATAGCTACTCTATTGAAGACCTTTTTGACAACACCTCAGCAACTTTTCTGAGCACGGGTTGACAACACTGACAACGGGGTGATGGTGAAAGAGATTACCTACAGTGTGTCATAATGTGTAACCAAAGTTTGGTGCGGTCTAAAATAATAATGGAAGGAATTAAGAAAAGATACTTTTATAGAAAATAGGTTGGTAACACTGGCAAATGGGATACTTGGAGACGTGAATCCCCTCAGTGTTTTTGTATTGTGTCGAATAATGCTTATGGCAAGTTTGGCGTACCTAGGTCCAACTGAATGGAAGCAATTCTGTCATGATTGGGATTATAAGGTGCAAGGGAGCTAAAACGGGCCGCACACCGACAACAAGCGTTAACTTAAGTTGTTAGAACTGGAACAAAACTTGAGTCAGAACAGAAAGTGTCTTCAGCCAAACTGGAAGTAGGCAAACTAAGCTAACTGTTCCCCCTTGCGTCTGATTGCAGAAACTAACCTGATATGAATGTCAAATGAACACTCCAAAATGATTAATTAGAGCTCACTGCCTAGCTCCGAGAAATAGAAACCAGTTATAGGCTGTTATCGAGAAAAAGACGTTTTTTCTTTTCGATTGAAAGTGAATAGGCTAACTCGTAGTATCTTTAGTATGCCAAAATTTCGTATCTCTAGCTCAAACGGTGTTGAAAATGACTTTTTGGGGTGCGCCATTTGGGATAAAAGATGGCGTCTTTGGAGACTGTTGTAATATTTTCGTAGCCCACTAGTCATGATGTACCGTGAAACCAAATTTGGTGTTTGTAGTTCCAGCCGTTTAGGCTGTGTATCGGCTACTCAAAACTTCCGTTTGTTAGGTAAGACATACTAGCTGAACGGAAAAAATGAAAGCTTTTCTATATTTATGCATTAGTAAGTATGAATAAACAGCGCCATTCCACTCCCGCTGAGCCCTGATTAAATATAATTTCCCAAATGTTGTTTAATGTTTGCGTTGAGTTTTGTGATGAAATTAAATACTGCACTTTGTCAGTACGACTTCGCAAAGGGAAATTAGCGTCTCCTTAGGTAGGCCCATAGCAAAATATCTGGAATATTTTAGCCAATAGGAGGCTTTGTTACAGACTTTAGATATAGATTGGCGACCACATAGATCCTTGTAAGTTGCTCGTATGGGGTAAACACGGGACAAGAAACGAGACGACTAGTAAGACATTTGTAAATTATGTATGTTAAATTTAGAATTTCCAGCGCAAGATTTACAGAGCTGTTAATTATTATTATCCACATGAATGCCAACGTGATAATTCAGATGATTCCTTATTCCTCTGACTCGTCCAATTGTTAACAAAATTTGAGATCATTTGTAGGGGGAAAATTCCCTGGCATCTTGTGTATTTCCCCTGGTACCTCACTTACCTACTTACGTGTAGTGAGGAAAAAAACTTGTCTGTGTATTTCACCTTCATATCGTGGGTGGAAAGCCGCAGTAGAAAACGAAGGGCCAAGGCGCAGCCAAAATTAAGAATTCCGCAAAATTTAAGCGTCGCCCCAAGTGTATGCTTAAAATTTAGTAGCTAAGTTGATACTACTTTGGCTTTCTATTCGGGAGGTCCTGAGTTCGATCCGAGCGGCCGTACTTCCAGACTGAGGTTTTCCAGGGCTTTTCTTCAGTCATACCAGGCAAATGCCGAGATGGTATCACCAAAGTAAGTCTTGGCGTACTCCTTCCTGCTTCCTTTGCCCTAGCCTATCCCGGCCTAAGCCATAAATGCCTAAATTCCATAAATCAATTCAATTCAATTTAAATTTATTTATGCGCACTTATTTAAAAAAGAAAAATAAAGAATGGAATTCTCTGTGCACATACCAACATACGTCAACTGTTGTTTCCCTCTGGACCCATAGAAATTGATGAGTCTTCCTCCGCACATCTTCCCAACCTGCAGAATAGTTGGGACGAAGAAAGCGTCTAATTCTCCATACATAGGGGTCGGTCGAAGAGCTAAGGTTCGCAGTGTTCCCATGCCTGAAATTGATTTAGAACAAAAAATCTTATAAAACAACAGAAATAGGCCCACTGGGAAACAGAATAAAATAAAACCCAAGGGAAAATGTAATTTGTGTGAAATAGCAATTTTCTGTTACAACCACCTGGGTATAAAGGAACTGGTATGTTATGGAGTTGCCTTAGAAGTGAATCCTCCAATGTTAAAAGGAATTAAGTAATCGGAAGAGCGAAAAAACGTTTCCACTTAAACTGTGTTCTATAAGATGTACTTTCACTTTTCCTTCTTCAGATTGAAAAAAAAATCAATCTGCAAGAACTGGTATGTTGCACTTAAAAAAAAAAGTTTTGGGAACCCATGCGCAACCTAAACGGCTGGAGCTAGAAAAAAAACGAAATTTGGTATGACAGTACATTATCACTAATTGGTTACGAAACTATTATAAAATGTCTGCAAAGACGCCATCTTGGATCCAAATGTCGGACGCCAAAAATTCATTTTCAACACCGTTAGAGATACGAAATTTGGCGTAAAGGTGTATTATCAAGAGTAGTTTAGGAAAATATTAAAACATGTTGATAAAGTCGCCATCTTGGATTTAAAATGGCCGCCCAGAAACATTTTCCTGACTGTTCGAGCTAGAGAAATTAAATTTGGTATGTAGGTGTACCATCACGTGTATGTTACAATAAATGAGGCAAACTTAACGTATGGGGGCGCTGGCCCCGTGGGGTGGGGTATGGGGACAGATCTGCACCATGGGGGCGCAGTCCCGATTCCTTCCTCCGATGTGTCGTTTAGCGTCCAGTACTACACTTTAAGTACGTCGTTTCAGCCTACTACTAGTTAGCCCACTGACTATCAGTCGAAAAGAGCGTTTTTCCCCGATGACGGGCTAATTATCTTGTTTAGTTCAGTCATGACTCCAATAAAATTATCACAATCCTAGATATTCCAAAACTCAAAGTTTTGAGATTTATGGGGACAACGTAGTATTCCATAAAAAAAGTAAGCAATGTTCATGAATTATGTTACATGAATATGAATCTTTATTACAAAATAAACATTCCAAATATGTATGCGCAAAGTTTTATAATTGTAACAAAATAATGTTAATTGTGCTTTGTAACCAAATATATCTTTTTGCTTCAAACTTCTTGACCTTGTTTCACCGTCTTTTTGTCAAGCCAGTATTTGTTCACAAACGTACTTTGAGTCAGGAATGAGTGACATACATTTTTATAGATTTTCTCTAAATTTTGTATATTCTCAGCGCTGATAGGAACTTTACAAGAATATGCTTTTTCAAGTGAAAAATAATAATGAAGTTAGGGATATAATGAGCATTGTTTATTATTAGCAGTGCATTAGCCAAAGGACTATGAGAACATGGGCATAAGCCTGAACTGAACTCACAGAACAACGGTTAACGAAGTTCCAAATTTTATGAACACACTTAAATTCCCTGAAGATTCGTGAATGCGAAGAACAAATATATTTCACATTTTCGTTCAACATAAGCCAAGGCAACTTCACAATTAACATTCACAGAATAACGACATACACTCCCGCTACCTGTCGAAAACGTTTTAACTTATTTCAGACATCGCGTTCATCAATGAATCACAACATTAGAACCAGGCACTTTGTTAAAGGAAATCAAGTCAATGATCGGGACAGGCGTAAGCCATAGTGCTGTTACTACCCATACAATTAATTTTATCTTATCAAGTGAATGACTTGGTGCGTTTTAACAAGCATTGTAAATCTGACTGTGTTGAATTACTATTGTAATGGACCCCAGAGGACAAGCGCCCGCAACAATGTTTATTCATAGTCTAAAATTTCGAAGGCAAGATCTTGAGTTATGACGATACAAACAGTTCCTACAGTGCATCAACCCAGTTATATAATGAGTGTAAAAGAGTTACATACAGTTGATGTATGAACAAATCCTAATTCACATGAACGAGGCAGAAGTTTTGCCATTGTTATAGAAGTATCACAGCGTATATCAGCGTCAATAGATCAGTCAGACATGTAATATCCAGCACCTATTACAGTCAGTGCTTGGAGCTGAGCTAACGTCCTGGACAGAGAGAAATCCGTTTCCACAACATCAAGAGGCCTGAATCCATTCTGCTTAAGCGGGGAGACAAAGCCCTGAAATATATCCATTTTGACCTATAATTGTTCCAATAAAAACTTTAGTATCTCCCTTTCCTAATTTTATGCCAAACGGCACATCCGCTATTTTCGCGTTTCCAGGTGTTGTGGATGATTCGTGTACATTCCAACTTCAATTACAAGTGTAATCAAAATATTATTATGTAAATTACTGTGTGTGTATGCAAAAATCTCTTGCGCAAGAGTAAAATGAGTGAATTTGTATTTTAATTAGCGTATGTATAAATGTGTATATTCTGAATTTTTAATCATATATGTCATTACTTTTTTCCAAATGTTACAGCAGTCAACAGGAACGCCGATCTTTGTCACTAGAAAACCACTTTTTTTCCCCGCGTTTTGTATCTCAGTAGACTAAAGCAGATCCAACTTTCCATTTTTCTTTTGAAAGTTTGAACGTCATTGGTTCCATCCGGAAAATGCGGGAAGGTCTGAGTTGAATAGGAATCCGAGGCACACCTGCGGTGTCCTCGGGGTCCGAAGGCATTTGCTTGGCAGCTGTGATGCCCTCAATCGCCCGTGACGTGATGACGCCAACAGTGAAGTTGTATTCACCAGTGAAGAAGATCGTCTCCTGATACCGACACGAAGACTGGAAGAAGCGGCCACTTAATTGTGGAAGCACGGCGAACATGGTCAACGACAACCGTGGTAGCAACTGTCCGGGAAACCGGGCGAAAGCGAGGCAAAGTACCTAGTACTTTTTGTAGTCATGGGCAATCAGTCCGACTTGTTGAAAGCTAATCAGTCAAGTTTCTGCTGTAAGAGTTTGGTAGTTCGATTTACATTCAATTCCGATTTTTGACTTGACTGAGAGGCAATCACTTGTGGGCCTGGCTACCTGTAGACTCCTGGCCACCTGTGGACACCTGTTGGGACACCGAGACGACAGAGAGGATAACCCCGCTTCGTGGATGTAGCCCTTGGATGAAGTAGCCACTCACTTGAGACGCAGCAGTTGACCGGCGTTTCCATGTTCAACACAGACACTTGCTTTTAGGATGCGATTCATAGTAGAGTCAATACAGACATATTACCTGGGTTTTCCCACCCTTCGCAGCATGCGTGGTTTACCAGGTAATCTATCATAGTTAGCTCGATACAGGGATTTTTTCAGAATATACAGCAATGCATATTCTGGTTTTTGTCCTCTTCAACAAAATTCTTTTCGCGTTTCTTCTATTTTCTTTTTTCACCTTCTTTCCTTCTCCTTCTCCTTACATACTCCGATTCGCGGTAAATGTCTCCGAAAGACAGAAATCGTAAGCATCCACACCCGTGACACCCCGCTTTAGTTGCATGAAGCATGTGCATGATAGGAGATCACTGTAGAAGTTGGAGAGTGGTCACTCCTCAGTGCGGGACTTTACGGGGGCACTGAAATTCAAAACTTTTTTTTTTTTTTTAAATTTTGTTAGCTCTCTCAAAGCTCAGTTCTCAAAGCACATGCAACTAGCAAGGGGCTCACTTGCTCGCTTGCCGATCGTCGATACTAAACCGCGATGCTGGACTTGTATTTTTAAAAGAGAAATCGTATCTGTTAGTATGTCCTGCTGCGTTACAGATACCGTGTCTTCGACCCCACAGAGAGAGCTTCAGGTGTTCGATCAGAGTCGTCAATGACTACTCAGAAAAAGGTAAATTACTTTTCAAGTAACTTCGGGAATTAATTCTTACATATGTAAAGTAATCCCAAATATTAGTTTAATATCGTAGGAAGTTTTTTATTTTAGAATTCATTTAGATGATCAGACTTATAGTAGGCAGTAGTTATATCTGAACAGCTCATAAATCAAAATAGAATATAATCGAGGGAAAATGATCCTTTCGAAAAATACTTTATATACCTTCAGAATAATGGAGAGAATGAGCTAATTCAGATGTATAATACACCGATAAATTCGTAAAGCTGTTGAACTTGGTTGGTAGAATAGTAAACGTTCCCAGCCGGTCCTCTTAATCGAATTACAGCGATATGTCAGATTCAAGGTAGGCACCGTAAAATGCACTCTACTAATAGTACCTTAAATTTAGGACAGGGTCTCCTTCTTACCTTACTTCCACGAATCACGAAACTCGTAAATTGAGAGCGCATAATCACAGTTTTTATTCAGTAACTAGACGGATATATGACATTAGAGTAAATAACCTGCTGAGATACTTTCGTAGCAAACCTCAATCCCTCAAGAAGAAGCTGATCCATTTTGTTATCCATCTATTTATATACAAATAAAGTTAGTCTTGTTATATTAAATAGGAGTCAAGTATTCTCATTAAGAAACAAATATTGAAATAGAGTAACCTGCTCCTGTTATATTCTCAATCTTTTCAAGCATTCATGCAAATCAGAGATCGTAATCTCCTGTTCTTTACCTGTGCGATTTCTGTACTTATTATTATTATCCTGAAGAGTGAGGTTAAAGACCTTCACAGAGAATTGAAGCAGTAACATCCTGTAGATGCCATCGGACGATTTAGTGTCATTTTATATATTTTATATTTTGTCTTTGTTCTCCGTTACCCGAGTACCGCAACGTACAGAATCCAGGGCCGTAATCTACCCTAAGGACACAGCCCAATATAACTTTTGAATAGTCACTGATAAGACGGTATATAAATTAATCGGATACGTAGTATTTCCTACCTTTAAAAGGAAACATAAAGGAAAATACACAGAGAGAGAAAACCAAATAGAAACACAGGGGAAAGGTAACACTATGATCGAAAAGTCATCCGTTATTTCTTTCAATATAGTCGGATGCAACAGGCTCTGTTGTATAGATTCAAGGAGAAAAGCGAAAAATTGGTTATTTTGGCATTTTAACATTGGAGGAAGTAATTGTCATATAGCCATAATATGTCCCGTGATTGGCTTATAATTTACTGGCACTGCATATCATAATATAGATATTCTATCTGGTTACATGAATAGTATGTTGTGTATTTGTTTTCGTCATTTTTTCTTTTACATTATTTTGTAACTTTTTTTATGGTAATAAAGGTAAGCAAGAAAGTTCTGTAGCTTTTTCATCCACCACCTTCGAACATCGATATGTAACCTAAGACGTACCTGGAAGATCAAAAATAGTCCCCGTCAGCATCGATGACCTTCTGCCATCGTTCTGGAAGGCCATGGATTCCATCGCGGTAGAACTTAGTGGGCCGTGAAGCGAAGAAGGTATCAAGTGCATTTTGCACCTCTACTAGGGATTTGAACTGGCGTCCTCAAAGGTGATTGTCCAAGGAATGGAACAGGTGAAAATCGGATGGTGCAATGTCCGGGAAGTATGGTGGATGCAATAGTGTTTCCCATCCAAGGTGTAGAATGGTGTCCCGGGTCATCCTAACCACGTGGGGCTTAGTGTTGTCATGTAACAGGAGGACCCCTTTGCGATTCAGGAGTGCTGGCTTCAGAGTTTTGAGTTTTTCTTGAACACGGCTCAACTGCTGACAGTACAGTTGCATTGAAGATCTGACCAGCTGGTAGCAGCTCCCGATGCACGATGCCGCGAGCAGTCCACCAAACACACAGGAGGACCTTCTTCTGGTGCAGTGCTGGTTTCGGCTGTTTTGGAACCGGTTCATGGGATGCTAACCAATGATGACGGCGCCGTGGAGCTTCATACAGGACCCACTTCTCATCACATGTCAACACCTTGTCCAGAAATGGCTCCTTCCTCAGACGAGACAGCAAAGAAACACAGGTGTCTGCTCGCGTTGCCTTCTGGCCCGGAGTCAAATCATGTGGGACCCATCGACCCAACTTGTAGTGCTTCCCAAGTTGATGGAGGTGCTGCCAAATGGTTTCTCCACTCACACTGAATTGTAGTCCCAGTTCCTCACATGTCTGGCCACTGTTCGCCTCAATTGCTGCCTGAAGATCGTTATTTGGTACCTGTGTCGGTCTTCCTGCACGTGGTGCGTCTTCGAGTGTTTCGTCAACGTCTTTAAACTTGGTAAACCACGCGCTGCACTGTCCGCGTAGTCACGACACCCTCACCAAAGGCCTGGCATATCTTCCGCCCCGCTGCAGCTGCGTTTGACTCCAGTTTGAACTCGTACTGCATACACGCCCTTATGATGCTCTGTGGAGGTCCCATATTCACTCTGTCCTTCCGCACGATCACGGTGTAACTGAACTGCCACAGCCAGGTAGTATGTTGGCTATACCCACACCAACAACTGACCTTCGCCTGATCTCCATTCGCATTCAACTCACGGTGTGAGGTCCAATTGAACACATACCTCCGCAAAAAGCGACAAAACTTTCTTGGTTCACTTTATATATGACTGCAGGGTCGGATTATGCATCTACACCCCCTACGTCAATGACATCCACCAGCAACGCAAATGGCGACCAAGACGAGAATCTCGGTCGGGCCGTCGTCGGGGATAGACGGGACGCCGACTAGTAGTCGGGAAATAGAAAAAGGAAGGTCAAAGAATATTATTTGCTTCAAAATGTTGAATCATTTGATTGGCTTCTATATTAGACAAATATTTTCTGTATAGCATTTATTGAAATGATTGGTAAAAATATGCTGCAACCAAGAACCTTCTTTCTTCTAGCAAAATAACCTAACCTTAAACATTTCAAGTTCATATTTAATATTTGCTGTAGCATTCGAGATTTCGTGGGTTCTATCCCAGCGGCCGACCATCCTGACTGAGGCAAAAATAAAATTCATATTCTATATAAAAGGGAGGTTTCATTATAAAAAATTCAGACCGATGAAGAATACACACGATGTAGCGATGATGTAGAAGCACTAAACTATAATAATAAACGACAAAAAAAATTTGGTTTCCAAAACTTTCGTATTTTATATTTTTTTCTGAAAGTGTTTCAGTTCTATCAATTACATGATACTACCTGACATTTCCAATTTCTGCCGAATGACCGATTATCTTGTGGAACGAAGAAGGTTCTTGCTTGCAATTCCCGGGTGCCATTATCTTCATAGACTCTGCAATGTTACAGGATCAATGTACAAAATATTACAAACGACGGCCCTACATATAGGTGTCACTAGTATCGAAGTTGTACGCAAAGACGTCGAAGCAACACTTCTTGTTCTTCTGTGGTTACATTCTTTTTAAAAAAATGAATTCCATAGAGTGTATTTTGTTGGGGTGTCTGTTTCCTTTGTTTTAATTGGAAATTACTTACCGTTCGTTAGTGCTCTTCCGTCGGCTTCCAACACTAATTTCTCCGCCCGCCATATTGAAGCAGTATGACCGGAAGTAATCAGCTTGCGCGTTGATGGTGCTCGAGGGATTTTAGCTTCTGTTTCATAGATGATAATAGCCATATTAGATCCATTCACAAACGGCACCAGAGTAACTTCTGTGGAGCTCGTGTACACCAAGGAAGGCACGTTCTCTTCAAGACATAGATTCAACACATTTGTCGTTCCTGTTAAGAAAAGAATATATAAATAAAATAATGAAGATCTGTTACACGAAAATGAAGAAGTGTAACGATTTCATAATACAGAAAAGTACAGGGAAAGGAATTTTAGAAAAAAGTAAATAATTCAGAACATACGAATATCGCTTCGAAAGTAATGTTCTATTATTTTTTTATCGTTGCAGGTGACGTCGGAGGTGAATGTTGGTGGAATGGCATTGTGAACGTTCCAGTAATTTGGTTGACGCGCCTTAAATATAAGTACAGCAGTTGTCTGGTTAAATGATGTTTGACGTGGATGTACGTACGAAGAAGCAGAAATGTGTAATCTAATTCTTCCATGCGGAAAAAGTGACACCCGTTGATATTAAGACACGACTGCTACAGAGACCAAGCAATGGAAGTTAGCACTGTAAGGTGTCAGCAGTAGCTACAGCGACATGAGAGGCAAGGCACGCGGTCCTTCATTGCTATCATACTGCGAAATGAAGAGCGTCTGGAGCAGATCGTCCGCGCAAATTATGAGATTTGGACCAGAGAACTGTACACACAGCGTAATATCAACTTCAACGCGTTGGAAACGATTATGACAAAGTTGAAACGTCGCGAAATGTGTACTATTTCGATTCCATGTGGAAGAGCAGAAAGAATACTGTGTGCAAGTCTGTCAAGATGTGTTGAAAGTTGAAACTGTATGAGACGAAAGGTTTGCTCCATCGTATCGTCACCAATTACTAGACGAGATGTCATCAATACGAGCCCAACGTGAATTCACCAGCAAAAGATAAAGTTCAAGACGCAACCACCAGCGGGTAAATTTATGTGCATTTAGTTTTTGGGGATAGGAAACGTATTCTGAAACCCGCAGAGACGATTAACTCTGACAACTATAACGCGACGCTGACCATACTGAAGGTTCTAACTTCAAGAATTAGGTCAGGGAAGAGGACAGACTTTTCCTGGTAACACGATAAAGCTAGGCCTCATACCAGTTTGAAGAATATGGAATCTGCTTGGTTAGACTGTCCTATTATATCAACCTTCTAGTCCGGTCTTGGCGCATTCTGACTTCCCATTTGTTCAGACAGATGAAGGATGAACTACGTAGGTACCATTTTCGTAGCAACGACACCATCATAGCAGCTGTGAAATAATGGGTCTTATCTACTGCTACAGATCTTGACGAACGCAGATTTTTATTCATTGCTGGGGAAAATGCACAGAGAATGGTCGTGACTGTCGATTTTTAGCTGAGTTTGCTGTTTCAAAGATTTTTATTGTGCTCTTTGTATCTGTCGTAGTTAACAAGTTAGAGCTGTGATTCTACTAAAAATTGCAAAGGCCCTTGATAGCATTTTAGCCACGCAAGCATTATCTTTTATATAAAATAAGTGACAACATTGATAATTGCATTGCAGTGCTTAGGTTCGGGAAAATCTGCAGTACTTGTGTCGAATAATGTTTATGCCAAGTTTGGCGCAGTCAGGTCTAACTGAAAGGAAGCAATATGAACAATTGATTTTTTAGTAAACGGGCTGGCAACATTGAGGCTCATCAAATTTGACAATGTTTACAAGGGCCCTGAGTTAGTTTGGTTAAGATCTTTCCAACGACACCTCAAGCATACATCTTCACCTTGTAGTTCCTGAAATTTATTTTTTTAATACGGACAGAATGAGCAGATTATAAGGTCCCTTTAACTATAGCTTCGCTACGGAGGAACCTAAAAAAGATTTTTTGAGCGACCCTCGTATTATAAAATGTAAAATCTTATTCAGAATCAATATCATCTAGAACAAGATAAACACGTGTCACGATTTTTTTTAATAATTAGAGTACACTTATATGTTTTTTACTTATTTATTAATTCTGATTTAATTGTTATTTTAGTTAATTTCTTATTTACTTCTGTATTCTTCGTATTTTTAATTTGTGTTAAGGTAACGGAATTTATAAATGTATTTATTTAATTTTCAAGCTCTTTTGTTTAAGCCGGTGTAGCGAGGGACTTGTTTTCGTCAAAAAAAGAAGAAGGGGTTTTCCGCAATTATATCAGTTAAAAAGTTGTTTGAGGCTCATCAAATTTGACAGGTGAAAGGCAGGTACGCTCGTCCGGGGGAGGGCAGTGCTAGGGGAAGAAAAGTGAACTTTTAATTATAAGTGATCCCTGATTGGTGGAAAGAAAAGACGATCTCCTTTCTTTATTGATTAAGTATTTTTCCTATATTCAGTTGTAGAGTGTAGTCTGAGGGAGGAAGTGGTATACTTCCGAAATTGCTACGTTTTAAGTTATTTTTGTTATTAAATTATTCAGCCTTGTTTTTCTTTAATCATTACAGTATCTGCCCTTTTCAAAAGAAAAAAGATAAGATCGTTTAGCTGTACCAATAAAACGACCTTCCTTTTTGCTCTTTGAGTTAATGAAGAAGTGATTTAATGAGTTCGTTGTTACTTAATGCACTGGTGTAGATCGTTATTTTAACAACTCCAGACACTAACGATCTGCAAGGTTATGACCTAAGATAATATTTTCTTATTATTCTCCTTCACATATTTACAATTTTCTTACTTTAAGAAAACGTGAAATTTGCGCTTGGATATTGGTAACACTGGCATAAAGTTGGCATGTAAGGAGAAAGCTGGTCAAAGGGCGTAATTTTACTTTACTGTAGTGTGTATAGTCAGCAAATAACCAGAATTTCTTTTGTCTCCAATGGACGGAAGGATCCCTAGATGAATATCGACATCAAAATAATGCAACGAAATGCAGATAGAGCTAAAAACGCGGTATTGGAAGTGAGAAAGTTTGCCGAGGAAAACGAGGTAGATATGCTATGCCTCCAGGAACGCTACACGTTCTCCAGGAAAATACTAGGTATGCCAGTAACATCACAGGTAATTACACCTCCTGGAGGTCCAATGGTGGGAACAGTGATCTTCAAAAGGGATAAGTGGAAAGGATGCCCTGACTCTTTCGAATCTGTATGGGTGCAATGCCTCCATATAACAACTACATGTTTAACATTTCTTTTAATAAATGTATACTTTCAGTTTAGCCTAGAAACACATTTTTTCATTAATATATTAGATTTAATTCTTAGTAAATGAAAATAGTGGGAGTTTAAAGGCAAAGTCTCCGCTTTGGCACTGCCCCACAGCAGACGATAAAGAGGAGGAAATCGAAGAAAAAATACAACAATATAATCTCCAAGTCATAAACAGAAAGGGATTTCCCCTACGTTTCAGGATAGAGCTGAGGCAGAGAGCTAGTCTCCACCAGCCTGGGGCGTCAGATCATTAACTGGAGGCTGAGAGACGATGAGTAGCCACAAGATCATAGACTTCAAACTTAAGGATACATCCACGCAACAGGAGCAAGAAAATAGCTTTAATTACAATGTCCATGGGATAAACGGATAAATTCCTAAAAGCTCTTAAACACCCTCAACTGACTTTATACTATGAACTGGACGAAACAGCAAATAAAATTGAAGAAGGTATAACTAACGCAATTACAGAGTCCGTTCCGCCGGAGGCATATAAAAACAAAGCAAATTTAGAAAGACTCAACAGAAAATTCAGAGCTGCAAGGGAAAGTAACCAAAAAGCGGGAATCATGAAGTCCGAACTTGAAGTTTTGAAGCATATAGAACAGCCAAACAACAATGTTTAATACAATTAGAAACAGAAAATGAACCTGGAAAAATGCCATTGATAAAAATCTGGAATTCGACCTCTGGAGCTTGCCGGGGTAAGATTTGTATGAATAAAATTAAAACAAAAAGCCTATTAAATACCCTAAAGAAACAGAATGGCAGTTCCACCGAAAACTGACAAGAAGCAACAAATATCCTGTTAAATAACCCTTTTCCTAATGATAATGATGAAAGCATACTAACAAGAATGAATGCTGAAAATCCTACAGAAATAAACGAATTCACACAAGTTAACCAAGATTACAAACGAGGAGTTCGATGCTGCCCCAGGACCAGATGCCATAAGAAATGAAATCTTTAAAAAGCAAATTGAATTCTAGACCCCCTAGTTGACTAAATTGTTTATCCTGTGTACAGATAAATCCAAATTTCCGACCTCGTAGAAAGCAGCAAAATTAATAATTCTACCAAAAGGAGATGATAGAACTAATCCAAAATCTTATATACTAATTTGAGTCTAAAATATAGTAAGATAAATTTTTGAAAATATTCTAACGCGTAAAGTGCAGGCAATAGGACCAAACATTGAAACACGCAAACAGCAATTCTGGTTTACAAAAAACAAAAACAAATCAATATATTATGTGATAACATTAAGAGAATTAAATGAACACAAGTAACATATATCCTCTATTCCACAATAGAAAAATAATAATTGCTTCCGCAGATGGGCCCACCATGAAAACGCCAACGAAAGGATTCCCCCAGGGATATATCTTCGGACCGGTCTTCTGGATATAGCATTCCAGCCGTGCCTTGAAGCTCTGAATGAATTAGATGATACAGATGCAGTGGTGGAGTACGCGTATGATCTCGCATTTGGTAGTAGCAGAAAAGAAATTATGACGAACCCAAACAACATTACGAAAGCCTTGGTGCGTAACCAATAAAATTTCTATCTCGGCCAATAAAACAAAATTTATGGCATTTAAAGGGAAATTAGCTCGCTGTTTCCATGGCCTCCTAGATCTCCAGATCTGACGATTTGTATTTTTTCCCCTTTGGGGGCATGTGAAAGACACAGTGTATATGTCATCACTACCGACAACTTTGGTTGATATTGTATTGGCTTAGCGAAAAAGTCGTGACAGATTGGATTAAAGCGACAGATCTTGCATAGTTCTTCCATACCCTCAGTACAATCAATTTGTAGGGAGGTGACCGATTTTCGGGTCCGCCATCTTTATTTTTTCAAGGTTTATCTACTTTCCTT
>JAGDQP010017836.1:21933-37731 GCA_022664845.1 Lepisma saccharinum | reverse complement strand
ACGTATAGGTCCGTTCGAGTTGCCGTGTCGGTGTCCTGGCAGTCTACAGTCCAAACCCGGGCATTTTGACCCTCTGACTTCCTGCAGGACTGACCGCTGCCGTTGCCAGCTGCATTCCGTCCTCCGGGTAATGAGGGCCTCCGAGGCTGTTTCCTTGCTTGTACCATCATATGTAAAGAAAGGAGGGGTGCTGACATTTGACTCACCACGCTGTCAGCTAATGCGGGTTGGTGAGCAGCCCATCCATGTTCGTTCGCCAAGCAGTTGCTTGGGTACTAACAGGCCCCACGTATATATATATATATATATATATATATATATATATATATATATATTGTGATTGGAAATCAGTCTTCGTAGTCCAATCAGTAACTTCGTGGACTTCGGAACGGTACTAGAAAGGCACGCTGCTGGCCATATTGGCTGAGTGTTTTCCTCAATTACACCAGGGGAATGCCAAATGACCTTAACAAAGACCCTAGCCTCTCTACCTTCCTCATCCCTTTCCCAGAAGAGTGATCCCCGAGAGGCATCATCTCTCAGATAAGAGCAACCTAAATCATAGTTGCCAGTTAAGCTTACAAAGACGCAAATTAAGAAGAATTAAAATTATTATGATGGTAACACCTTGTTAAAAAGAATGACAAATTAATCTCTGAACATTTATTTAAAAATATATCAACATAATACATCTATTAATATATTCGTATGTATTATAATTTCGTGTTCGGTGTGCCCTCTAGCTAACTTATGAATAGACCTACCCGTGTTACAAGAACTACCATATTTATTAATTTATTATTATTATTTAATATAGCTAATGTTTAAGCCCTTCAGAAATAGTAGAAATAACGACCTTTGAGAGCAGTCCTTCGAGGGAAAAGATTGAGAATGTAGCGGCCACTTCCATACGCTATTGCTCCTCCGAAGCATGCAGTATTAAATGATATCAATGCGTAAATCACTATAAAGTATGTATTGTACAGATTAAGACGTTTGTCTTTGTTAATAGCTTGTTATTTGGATGTAAAGATTGCTCAACGTTATTGAGAACCAAAGAGATCTATTACATAATAATGGGACAACTAAATTAGTCTTATGAACCAAATCATATTAGTGTTTGAACGAAAACAATACCAAAGTGGCCATATTATTTTCTTTTCTTCCATTCTGTGGTTATGTGGATATACACACCCAGTGTTGAAATATGTATATGTACTGGGGGTGTAGTAGCTATCCTCCGGAAGGAAGTCATAACTCTTTTTTTTTTTTTTCAGAGTAAGGCAAACATATTCGTATTTTCTAACAATTGGCAATTGTCTCCCGCTTTAAATAATACCGGCTTGAACACTATTCCTCATTTCTTTTAGTTTTTAAATAAATGGTTTATGCTTTTATGATGCATACAAGCTCACATTCACGCTTACACCTGTTTCCTCTTTCTTTATAGACTGTATCTCGAGGACGAGCACATTATCTTCGCTTCGTTACCTTCATGATGTAACTCAGTTTAAAGGAAATCACCGCTCTCCATGGTCTTCTTATAATAAATGTACTTGTTTCTTAAAGATTGGATGTGTGTAAGCTAATGAAAAGAATGTTGGGTCTGACAATAGGTAAATTTATTCAAGGATATTTGGTTTTTGAATACAATGGATGAACATAAAAGTGAATTGTTCGTATACTTAGTTCTTAATCAATTTATTTTCTTTCTTTTTTTTTCAACTTAATATCTTTCCAAATCTCCAATTCATTACCTGACCTGTTTTATTTCGACGTTTTTCTTAAAGATATTTGGACAATTAATTCTAATTTCGACCGTTCTTTTTTATTTGGACAGTGTTATATTTTGTTAGGATAGCTTTTACTACGACAAGTCTTTCTAACTTGGACTGTTGTGTATTATTTGAAAAGTTCTCTTTCATTGCAACAGTTTTCTGACATTAGAACATTTCTTTTTTATAAATATGTTTTTATATATTTGAACAAATGCGACAATTCTGTTCATTTGGGCAATTGTCTTTGATTTAGATGATCGTTTTGAAATAAAAAGTGTAATAGTTCTGAACATTTAGACTACAGACTTCATTCAGACTAGTGAAGTAATTGTTAATTGATAAATTTCAACCTTAATGAAGTAGCACATAAAGGCTGAGGAGTTCCAGATGTTTACTATAAGAGTTTCACCAGCTAAAATTCCAAGCTTAGACATCCTATTTGCCTCCTTTCCTTTCCCCTTTCTCGATAGTTACCTCCCTGAATGACGTTATTACTAACGTTAAGATATTTAATTGTTTATGATTACAACTGTCGATGAAGTACATACATTTCAAATAAAATGATTTTCCCACCCGTTAATGCGTGCGGAGTAAAGTTAAAAGTTTGTGGGAGGGGTTCGTTTCTAAAAAAAAAATCCAGAAGGTTCTACAGCGTTCTATTCGACTAAACTTGGACTTAAATGTCATCGGGATTGTCACCAATCAGCTTAGCAACCCCGAAAACTTTGGATTCGACATTAATCTGGGTCATTTTGGACATTTTTTTTCACCCCTTATTACCCCGGTTCACACATGCGATGCTGCAGCCGTGCGGTTTGTCTCTTTTGGAATCTTTTTTTTCTTAATCTATTCTTTTTTTCTCAACTGTTCAATTCTTTATATTTTTCTCTGTTTTAAGTAGAGAATTATAAGCTAAATAATAATAATAATAATAATAAAATAAAGTCTGACCGAATATTAAAATGAATAATTGGAGGTATATTTTTTTTTTTTTTTTTTTTTTTTTTTTTTTTTTTTTTTTTTTTACATTTGGTACCCACTTTTCCACCCCTATCTTTCCGCATCCTTTGCACAATTTCACTTCGCACGCCTGATGGGGAAAACGAACTAAACGTGTTCTAAATGAAATTGGGGTAGAGTACCTGTCTCGACCCCAGACTCGGCGATGATACACGGAGTCTATAAGGACCTGTTTCCACAAAAGTTCCTCTAAAAAAAAAAGCAAAGAAAAGGGGAGGAATTGGGGATTTTTTTTCTGTGGCCCAGTTAACGGATACAAAACTGGGTCCTGTTTCCGCGGTTGGGGGGGATTTTTTTTCTTTCTTTTTTCTCTTCAATCAAATTTATTACAAACTGAGCTGAAAAACAAATACATAGTTATTTATACACTTATTGATAATAGTTTTATTTGTTTTTAATTGTTGCTTTATTTATGTTACTTTATATGTGTTTATGTCTCTATTTATATTTGTTTCCTTCCCACTTATACCCATCTGTTTTCTTACATTGTTCATCATTCACATATCACACACACATCACACTCTATTTTAAAATTCTGGATATTAAGTTTATTATTTTAAAGGTAATTGGAGGTATAAATGGAAAACTTATTTTGTATTAAAAAATTATGTTATCCTTACTTACTTACTTGCTCTATGGCTTACGGAACTCGCAAGTTCATCGCCACAGAAGCAAGCGATCGCCATCGGGCTCTATCCTGGGCAAGATCAAGCCAGTTTTCACTACAGACACTTATTTCTCCAAGATCCCTTCTAATATTGCCCTCTTAACGTCGTCTCCATCTTCCCAACGGTCTCTTTCCCTCCGGCTTTTCAATCAAGATGAAATATAGTCTGTTTTTTCCCATCCAAACTACATGGCCTGCCCATTTTAGTCGTCGCGATTTAATTATTTTTACAACATCAAGTGAGTCGTACACTCCGTGGAGTTCTTTATTATGCAGTCTCCTCCAGTCATCTCATCCCTTTTTGGCCCGTATAGTTTTCTCGAGACCTTAATTTCAAACACCCGTAATTTATGTTCATCTGCTAAGGTCGTACTCCAACTTTCGCAACCGTAAAGTATTACCTGCAGAATGACAGTACTGTATATTTTCAATTTCAGCTTCCTTGATATTAATCTCGGGGAAAAAAATGATTAATCGCCCAGTACCTACAGGTTCTTTGAAGTGGTAGAGTTCGAGTCCTAAAGGGACATAAAAATTGTCATCCTTTAAATAATAATCTAGGAAAAAATATGAACTTAAACAAAATAATGGTAGCAAACCAGGGTTGGCAAAAACTGCTCCCCACCGAAAAAAGTTTTTTTTTGTTTAAATACTTTGCTTTATTTATTTATATTATATATGGATGGATAGAAATCTCCTTAACGTTCTTGTGCAGCAGCGAGGTTATGAAGGACAGGACCTACAGCTAAAGCTCAAAGTGGAATCCGCACCAGTACTCGATTTACACCTGAGAGAGATTGCCCACCACCTGGACTGGAACCCGGGATCCCTTGATTACAAGGCAAAAATTATATTAAATTATCGAAGATGGTTTAATATGTTAAATCGTCACCATGAAGTTCACACTATTTGTGGCATTTTTGCTTTTATTTATTTATTGGTTTAAACAAACTGATAATTTGAAAAAAAAAATGGTTTAAACCAGCCAACCCTGCAGCAAAGCCCCTCCCCATATAAACTGTTACTCCCACCTACATGAGAATACCTTCAGAACTTGAAAATTTCCATACTTGCAGGTACAATATTCTCACTATATGGTAGGAAGATTCCAATAAAAATAATAATAATATGGATGGAATTGTCTACGAATTTTCTTGCTCGTAAATGCACTGTAAAATACCATTTCTTAAGATTAATAACGCAGCTTTTATTTTTGCACTGAGAAATAATTTTCATACAAATGAAATATCAACATTATTTCATTTTAAATAAAAACATATTGGTTTGGAAATAGGACCACTGATCTTATTTTAAAACCAGCATGTTCTCAATTTGAATAAAAAGAGAAACTTGAAATTTCATACCTAAGAAAATTATTTCTACTATTGCACAAACGTGCGCATCCATTACGATAGTTCTTTAAACTGAGATTCGTCCTTGACGCCTCAGAGTTTTCGCAGACAAACCGCAGCATGTGTGAACTGTTAGTGCGGCTGCCGCACGGTCGCCGCAAGGCTCCCGCACCGCATGTGTGAACTGCGGCTTACGCCCCATGCCAATGGGGGCTGAACTTGGACTTAAGCGGCATTGGGAGTGTCACTATTGATCTCAGCGATCTCAAAAACTATGGATTCTACACTAATATCGGTCGTTTTCTATTATTTTTATGTCACCACTTCTCACCCCCATCCCTTATCAGTTACCACCACAGTATTTCTTTTCCATTTTGTAACTGATGTGTGCAGTTGTGCACCATGTTTGGTTGAAATGGCTCCAGAGTTATGTTGGAACATACATACACACACACACTCAGACACACCACAGACACAGGAGATACATGAATGAGGATAGAAGCAAACCGATATATAATAATAATTCACAGCCATATTAAATCCACTACTGGATGAGACCTCGCCTAGAGGGAGGAGTTGGTCTACTGCTCCCACGCTGACCAGACGTGTTGAGAGAGGAGAACCCAAGCTCTCAACTGTGATCACTGATCACCACTGTCTTTTATTCACAGCAGCTTCCCAATTGTCCTCAACTCTTCCCTCTGGGAGAGACCTCATCCAGTAATGCATCGAATATGGCTGTGAATAGTATCCGGTGAGGAAGTGCACACATTTCGGGAGGTGATAAAGGATGCTATTCTAAGCAAAAGAGTATATGTGAATATATGGCCTATTTCCCCTGGTTTCAGAAAAAGGGGGTACCTTTCCGTACCTTTTCTGCCAATGAAACCTGCTGCGTTCCGGTTAAGTGCGTATAGCACACCCTGTAGCTGGTGCAAAGACGCAAATCATAACCCATTCGAAAGGGAATGATGTAAGGTTTCCGACGGTGCACATATTATTGCAAGTAAGACCAAAGGAGGGAAGTAACATAGGAATAAAGTAAAAAAATCCCTCGAAAATTCCCTTTTTTGACAATTATCGCCTGTTATGGGGTGGAAGCACTGTCAATATCAAACCAAAATAACTGAGTGGATCCCACACTCTATGCCGAGGATGGTGGTAAAGATTCACGTTGTTGGCATGTACAGAAGTGAAGAGAAACGTCATAATGTAACTCTACTGTAATTGCAAGAATAATTAATGTACGAGAACAGTGTCATGCACATATCATTACAAATACATACGAACATGAGAATACAGAAAACAATGGAAATTAGTCGTCCTGACATTAGTTACCCTAGTGACAGTGTTTCCACCCCATAACAGGCTATAATTGCTTTTAAAAAGGGAATTTTCGAGGGAAATTTTTATTTCTCCCTCTGTTACTTCCCTCCTTTGTCTTCTCTACAATAATCTGTGCACCGTCGGAAATCTTACTTCAAATATTTCGAATGAAATATTATTTGCGTCTTTGCACCACCTACAGGATGTGCTACACACACCTAACCGGAACGCAGCACGTTTCATGGGCAGAAAGGGGGGTACCCCCCCCCCCTATCTCGAAAACCAGGGGGGCCATATGTTCACATATACTTTTTTGCTTAGAATAGCATCTTCTATCACCTCCCGAAATATTTGCACTTCCTCACCGGACACCCTTTATATATAGAGGAGGTTGGCGTAATAAGAGATTTTGGGGTTAATAAGATACTTGAGATTTATTTTTCTGAATTTCTGTGAAAGTTTTCGATCAGAACAAGTACTCAAAACAACCATTTGAAGAACCATATTTACCGGATTAAAATAATAATAATAATAACATAATGGTGTTACGTTGATATTGTCTGTTTGAAAAATCAATACAATTTGCAACATACTGCTGTCTAGTTACTTCTTTCGGGTAATAAGAGACTCAGCTGATCCTTCCGATTTGGTTGAAGGAAGGATCTGCTAGAGCAGCGTTTCCCAACCCGGGGTCCGCGACAAGTATATGAGGTGACCGCAATAGTTTGACGCGTAACGAGAATTTACTTCCTGATATTTATATCAAATAAAACAGATTTCCTTTTAATATAAAATAATTTGAAAGCAGCATATTGTTTGCCAAGAAAACAAAGTTAAAATCGAACTAAACAAACCGAAACCAATGCAAAACGAAGTGAATGAACCACAACATTTAATGGTCTGACCATCTATTCACAAGTTCGATTTTCATTTAGACGCTTGAACTAAAAAGAAATCGAACGGCTAACTTCAGACTTCTGTGTGAGCCTATACGAAAAAATGGATCGGTAGCGTAAATCGGTTCCAGTAAAACATGTGTTACCAACGTTCAATGAAACTAAAGAACATGACATTAAGCCTATGCTTTCATGTAACTAGAATGATAACGTAATGCCCAAAAAAAGTGCGTATATATATTTCCAGAAATATTTAGAGTTTTGATTTTCAGTTATCGAACGAGATGGTAATCAGAAACCAGTGTGCGGTGAGGTGCTATTGAATGAGGCCATGAAACCTTCGAAATTATGAGGACGTCTTGAAACAAAGCACCGTGCTTCAGTGAACAAATCTATTGATTATTTAAAATAATAATAATAATAAACTAGCACAACATATCCAATTACAAAAGTAGTTAGACATTGTGCAAGGCTCAAATAATGAAAAGGCTGTTTTAACTTTACACGAAGTATCTTTATTGATCGCGAAAAAGAGAGTCTTATACAATTGGTAATTAATTTTTATCTGCAAGTAAGGCGATGACTCGCCATTTGCTTGGCGATAAATATTCCGAAGAACTTTCATTAGTGTCTCTCTCGAACAGTACTGTGAAGCGGAGAGTCGACGAAATGGCTGAAAATGTAAAGAACACATTGATAAAACGTTTGAGTTCCAGTGAGCATTTTTCATTACAATATTTCAGGAAATGTAAATTTGGTAGCTTTTGTTCGATGTGAACACAACAACAAGGTTCATGGAGATATTTTGTTTTGTGAAACACTACCGTTACATACAACTGCAGAGAGGCCTTGTACCACAGCTTGTACATTCTTAACAATTTTATCCTCGAAAATAAACTAGAATGGGCTCAATGTTTTGGATACAGATGGTACTTGGGCATTGGCAGATGAACACAAATGACTTTCTGCGTGTGTCAATGTTGTTGTGCTCTCTGCCAAATGCTGCTGTCAGCTGTACGTAGAATACTATCCAAGATACAAAGTGTTTTCGATGAATGCGCTAAAATTGTAAACTTTATTAAGACTCGTCTTCTTAACTCTAGAATTTTCGCTGCATTATGTAATGAGATGCAAAGTAATCATGAACTTTACAGTTTGATGTACGCTTGTTATCCCGAGGAAGAGTCCTGACTCGCTTATTCAAGCTGCGTGTTGAAGTGAGATTTTTTTTTCTGATTGATTCGAAATTGGAACTAAAACTACAGGACTGCTACTTAAGCTTATTTATCATATATTTTCTCTTTTCTTGACACTTGCAAGGTTTTTTTAAGAGCAATACAAAATTGAGGCCACAGTTAAAAAAAAAAAGTTTGGACTGTCGGATTCGACAATACGGAATATGATTACTTCCCCACACTGAACGGGTTACATGCGTTGGACCAATACGGCGTTGGACCAACACGGCGTTGAACCAACACGGCGTTGAACCAATACGGCGTTTGACCAACACGGCGTTGAACCAACACGGCGTTGAACCAATACGGCGTTGAACCAACACGGCGTTTGACCAACACGGAGATTGACCAACACGGCGTTGGACCAACAATAAAATTGACAACGCCCCAGATATATAAAACCTAAAAATATGATAAATAATATGATCTTAAATTATTTTTTGAGCACCTGCGTAGAACCAACACTGCGTTGGACCAACACCGGCATGAGACCAACACTTCGAAGTACTGGCGTTGGACCAACACTTCGAAGTACCGGCGTTGGACCAACACGGCGTTGAACTAACACGGCGTTCGACCAACACAGATTTTTGCCCTGGGGTGTTGGTCATAAGCCGGTTCTTGCTGCTTGAGGGGCTGTTGGTCGTACGAAGTGTTGGTCCAACGCCGCATCCCCCGCTGAACGACTTTCTGCCAACAAGTGAAACAGAACTTTCAAATGAAGATTGTGAGAGAATGAAGCTGCGTTCTTTAGAGGAAGGCCCCCCAGTTGATAACTTACGTTTAGGTTTACAACCAGAAAAAACAATAGGATGAAGAACCCGTTTCTAAACAATGAAAATGAGCTGACATATCAAATGAAGAAGAGCAGCTTATTGAGTTGCCATGCGATTCCTCCTTGAAGATGGCGTTTTCCCAGTTTTTGTTTGCCAGACTTATCGTTACATGACGTCTCGTTCTTTGTATCCTGATGTTTTCAGAAAGGCAATTTCACATCAGATGCTTTTCCTGACCACTTACTTGTGCGAATTGGACATTTTCTGCACTTGTTTACATGAAAAATAAGCATTAGAAAGTATGTACTTTGGAGCCAGACATGAAAAGGTTGACGGTCAAAAAACAACACCAACTATCACATTTAAAAACCGTAAGTAAACAAAATCGTTAGGTTTTATTATTACTACTGTTAATTCGCGATTCCAATATTGGTAGCAAACTATAGTAAATTGTACTTTCACGTATTGAAATTGTACGTCTTTATTTAAAATCTAGAGATGATGTAAAAAGATCTATGGATACTGTACGTAAAATATTTTCCTTGGTTGTTGGAACAGGGATCCGTAAAGAAACTAGTGAGAAATCAAGGTGTCCGCAGCCTTCAAAAGGTTGGGAAACACTGTGCTAGAGTATGATTAGTAGACAACTTATCTACTAAAAAAACAAAAAAAGTTTAACTTTCCTAACAGCAATACTTTTGAAGATACAGGTTTTATTTAACAAGTGTAACACACGAAATACCATTTACAAAATTATG
The DNA here is from genome assembly GCA_022664845.1 of Lepisma saccharinum. Classification (NCBI taxonomy): domain Eukaryota; kingdom Metazoa; phylum Arthropoda; class Insecta; order Zygentoma; family Lepismatidae; genus Lepisma; species Lepisma saccharinum. The sequence continues at coordinate 27,923 of JAGDQP010017836.1, read as the reverse complement.
TAGACAAAACGACATAACACTGAACCTTGAAAAAACAAAATAAAATATGAAGTAATTACAGGAGATTGTCGAGAACATGATACTTATTCCATTCAACAAACTGTCAATGCAAGGGAGAAAAATATTCAACTCAAAATATGCATTTTTTTTAGCGTGTATACCATTTAAAAACGAAAATGATGTGATTTGGTCACTATCGTTACGAAGATGAACAAATCAAAAGGGGCAATCAGTTTCATTGTTAGATGTGCATATCTTCTTTCAAATAACATCACATTTTCAGGTGTTTCATGCAGATTAGCTGACAGTGATTCACTGGTTCTTCTGTCCCAACATACCCCAACCAAACTTTCTACACTCATTCAGAAAGTCGCATATTTTCATTTTGAATTTTCAACCATTTAGCATTATTCAAAGAAACTGAAACTTACACAGCCTCCAAAAACGAAGACTACATTTTATATGAATGTCAAATGGGCACCGAGTGTCTTAATACCACCAGCTTCCCCTAGATAGACAAAAGATATTCCACTTGATTCACCCGTAATGTCTCGTTCAAGTTCAAGAAAAAAAGGAATAACAATAAAAATTAACGCCCCCGGGTGGGCTCGAACCACCAACCTTTCGGTTAACAGCCGAACGCGCTAGCCGATTGCGCCACGGAGGCGATTGCACAACTTCTATTTCCCACAGCAGAAGAAGAGCGGGCGGACATCAGCATTAAAATTGTCTAATAGTAAATGTATGTATGATTTATTGTACAAAGATAGAAAATATTCCATATAAATCTCCCTTCTGTGGATCCATGCAAGAACCTGATAAAAAAAGCATCTGTCTAGTTTCGAGAAAAACGGATTTAAAGATCGGAGAAAGCCGATGCGAGTTATAGGAGATTGTACTACAGAAACGTCATATTTTGGACAACCACATTAATATTGTTTCCAACAACCATTATTTTAGCAAGAGTGACAACATAAATGGACACCTGTAAAGAACTTTCCGAGAGTAACTCATTTTTACATTCTTTTCTTAACGTTCACAATGGTTCGTGGTGTCCTCAAATCTTGCAACGTAAATCTAACTCATTTCCTGACGTCATAGAATGATGAAATTTGGCACAGCGACGTAAGTCGGGTAAGTCGATGTTTAAAAAGTTATTTATTGTTTTTTAAAATTATCTTATCAGTTTCTTGCATGCACCCACAGCCTTAATATCTCGTTCAGGTTCGGGTAAAAAGGAATAACAATAAATAGAATCGCCCCCGGGTGGGCTCGAACCACCAACCTTTCGGTTAACAGCCGAACGCGCTAGCCGATTGCGCCACGGAGGCAACCCGCAAAGTGACGTTTACTACAGCGGAAGGAAGCGCGCGCGGACGTCACCATCAAAATTATCTAACGGTAAATGTATGTATGATAAGCGTTACCTTGAGAGAATAACAAACAGTAGATAGATACTTGAATTCCTAACCGTTCATTTTATTTATTTATTTATTTTTTAAGTACACACATACACCATTCACTTGTTTATGCAAAATCACTCGTTCCTAAGCAGTTTCTTTCCCAGCGTCAAGGTCCTTCGGTCTATTCTTAGTAAGTAGTTGGATATTCGATTTTTTTTAAATTTTATTTATGGCTTTAGGCATCTCAGGCTCAGCGCGGAATAGGGTAGAGAAGATGATGTTGGAAGGCACTCGCCCAGGACCTAGTTTCTGTGTATAATCCCAGCATTTACCTGGTGTGACCGAGGAAATGTCTGTCGAAACCTGAGCCAGGATAGGCTGCCGCTGCATTGTTACCACGACTTCCGATTGCTAATCCAACTTGGATACTTGAAGAAACAATTTTGATCTTTCAAGATTTCTTAATCTTCCCCTGATGATCAGTGTTCTGCCCGAAGACAGGCTTATGACCCGAAGGTTCTTGGACAAGGTGAAGTGATTGTGGTTTGCAATTGCCTTTGTATTGGAGAGAGATGTCATAAGGACGGGACCCACAATATTAACTTAAGGTTAATGTAAAGCAAAAATAGGAAAAATAATGTTCTCAACAAATAAATATGGTTTGGCAACAATAGCAATTAAAATATTTAAAATAACAATAAAAAGAAAACTGATTCTGTTTACAGTACACTTGATAATGGCTATAGACGTAATCGAAACGTTGTGTTGTGGGTTGTATTTAATACGCGAGTTAAATAATAAATTGTGTTTCAAACATCGGGCTGTGAAGTTTCGATTTTTGTTTACTTAAAAAATGTTCAAAATTGTGCTAATATTATACTTCATCCACTTCCTCTTATGCACTTAAAATGCCTGATTAAGCAAGAGCAAATTATATCATAGGATTAAAATTTTATGGAAATTAGTGCAGAACTTGAGACGGTCATGGTCCTATCATCTAGCGACCGTAATAGCTTTTAGAAACTTGTTTCATTTTCCATACCCTGTAAACGAGTTCATCGTGGGGTAAAGATGTTTGAACAAAACACAGGGTTGTAAAAGAAGTCTTTAAAACAAAAATTAGTTTAAAACGTGTCATTTATGTTTTTTGTTTAAAACACTTTTTTATAGTTTGCAAAAAAACAATGTTTAAAACGTTTAAGACGTCTAAAACGTTTTTAAAATTTTCTTCAAAATAAAACAAGGAGTTATGATAGCTACCGGTTCACCATCTGCAGCAGCTTCTCTAACGTTTCAATCAATCGCGCTTCCGGTATATTCTTAAATATTTACTAGAAATTGTAGGTTCTAGTTTACTAAATTTGATGAAATATGCCATTTATTAAAATCCAATAACAAAGCTATTTATTATATAAAAGGTAAAAAGGTAAAGGAATACCATGTGCAATGCGCACGCGCCGTGAAGGGGGATGTGGAGGTAGCGATCCACATATTCTCGACCAACGGCACGAAGTGAGGTGGGGTGGTCAATCCCACGCTCGACTGCCTTGACCTCCCAAAGTGCCCAGGAATATCAAGGACACTGTGGTACTCAATTTGATTGGAGACTATATCTCAGAGCGCCAGCCACGGTAACAATGAAGGAAAATTCTCCAGTGTCCTGACCGTGATTTGAATTACACTGCTTGATATGTTCTCTCGTTCGGGCAACAAGACCTGCCATTTCCTTTTTACACAATCTACATTTGGCTTTTGCGGTTATTTTCGGAAGGATTAACTTTAATAAAGTATGTCCAGATTAAATCGTTTTTCCCTCCTGTGCAACCCATTGATAATCTAAAAACGAACAGTAAAAAAACAGAGTACATAGTGTTGTAAAAAAAGTTTTATTTTCTGTGAAGTTTTTTAAAGTTTTTTTAAAGTTCATTTTCATGTTTTTAATATTTTTTTAAGCAAGTATTTAATGCTTTACGCTGCAGATAATCAATGTAATCAGCAGGATTGGATTTAAACTTTCACACATTCATCCCAATTTACTATTGCTTTGTTTTCCTTCAGCCTTACGAGGCAAATGATGGGATTATTTATATCTTCACCCTGATAAACATAAGCGAACTAAGAACACATGGACTAAAGTTATTCGGTAAAGTTTGTAATAAAATTCTAATAAACCCCCAGGGAACAGAAGAAACATTTTTGAATTATAGGAGTTTAAGCAATGAATACTTAAAATATGTTTTAACTATTCATTGATTTAAGTTCCTAGAGATAAATACAACTTCGAAGATATCTTTACTGTAAACTCAGAAACTATGAATTCTTACGGAAATATTCTCTCATCCCGTACATACAATACGTTAATTTCTAATTACGGTATCATTCAAGAAAGATATCTATTTTTGACCATAATTACCGTCCGCAAAAATCAATTATCTTTAGCTCAAAACCCTCGGAAATAATCTGTTTCTATTCAAGGGCAGAGATGCTTGCCAAATGCTTTAGGCAAGGGCGCCGATCCCGGGGCTCTTTGGAGGCCCTGCCCCCCCCCTCAAAGTTGAAGTGAGCCCCCTTATGGGGGGTCCCAAATGATAAGGTGAAGTCGGTTCTCCTATTTCTACAGTACATGGCCATTCGTTTTCCCCTTCTACTAAGCTTATTTCCCTTTGGAAAATCTATTTCATTGATATATTCCTCCCTGAAACTTGTGTGCTACAGTACTTATATAAACTACATCACGTATAATACCCCCTCGACTGGCTAATGGAGTTGATTCGTGCATTACTTGTGTTGTTTCTGGAGTTTCGTGCATAACACCGATAAAGACCATTTAGTTAAAAAATAGAAAGAAAGAAAGAAAGAAAGAAAGAAAGAAAGAAAGAAAGAAAGAAAGAAAGAAAGAAAGAAAGAATGAATGAAAGAAAAAATGACAACGTATTTTCTCTAGTTTATCCCTCGAACACCAAGATCGGGAAGATCGGGTCAAAAATGACCCATACAGTCAAAATATTATTTTTGTCCATTAGTCATTAATTGGAAGAGTGAAAGTCTATGTACTCCGCATACTGTCAGCAATGTAATCGCTTCATTTGCAAGAATCAGAATACAACAGATACGGTATGCTTTACATGTGAGAGTGAAAGAGGAAGGTAGTTTGATTCTGATAGTTTTATATGTCGTACTTTATATGTGTAAATAAGTAAGAAACACATGGTACCTTTATTTTTGTGTAGCCATGAAAACGTTGCAAGGTTAATATAATGTACCGGTATTAGTTTTTCTGTATGTTTCACTATTTTGTAGTATCTACTTAAAAAAATAAAATACAATAAATAAATACAATACAATGCAATAAATACTATACAATGAATCCACCCATACTCTAAAATACCTTGATTTTGAACAAGTACTTTATTTCATACGACAAATATACATGCTTCGAAAATGGCTCACCTTGACGTTCCGTGAGATGAAATTATCTTGGCGTTCCGAGGGTTAAGGATCACTCATCGTTATTCTGTCGTATATAAACATAATTTAAAAAAAAGAAATATATGCAAGAAAAATAAGCGACAAGAAGAACTCACACAAAAGTAGGAGTAGACTTGCACTTGGAAATATATCCTTCAAACTGCTGTTTAGATGCAATTATTGTTTGCCGTTAATACCGTAATTTTGAGTTTCTAATACAACTTATAGATAGGAAAATTATATACAGCGAAAAAAAAAAGTATTTGGACAAGTTCGACAAAGAGAAAATCAGACTATTACACGTAAAACATGGACCATTTCGAAATCTTTTGCCCTTTTATGATAATTTAGATACCTTAGATAGAATACTTAATAAATAACTACCACTCGGTACACCTGGAAGGTAACAGGCAACGAAAGAGTTACAACTACGTACATACATTCATCGTAAAAAAACAGTATTTGGACATCCCAATACTAATCTCGAAATAAATGTTCTAGGTATCCTTTTGTGTGCAAGAGCATTCTAATTAGTGTATCGAAGCAATCCACACGGTGTCAGGCAAGCCAAACTTGTTGGGAAGTCATGCTTTACCGTTGGAAACATCATAAAGCAACGTAAACAGAGCAATTATTGCGGAATAGAATCAGTTCTGGCCAACCAAGAAAACTAACTATCCGGAATGAAACTTACATTCTTCATTCTGTGAACTATACTCAAAGAATTAGTGCTAAAGATTTGGCTACTTCACTCGCCTAGAATATGTAAGTTAATGTTAGTAATTCATTGAACAACCCAAAATTCTTTGAAACAATTGGGATTTAGAAGATGTGTATCCAGGGTATGAATACTGGCCACTCTATTAGTAATTACACAACCCCAAATCTTAACAGACCCTCCAACATTTTTATCAGTTAAAACAATGTTCTGGTTTCTGAAAGCTTCATTCTTCTTTCGCCACACGTCCTGATATCCATCACTACAATACAAGTTTATCTTAGTCTTATCCTAGAAAAACAATAAACTTTTTCCAAATTTCCAGGCACTCATATCGATATTTCTTGGAAAATTAGAACTTCTTCTTTCTGCTTTCTTCTGATATGTATGTTTTGTTTCTG
>JAGDQP010017836.1:0-21833 GCA_022664845.1 Lepisma saccharinum | reverse complement strand
TGTTCACATCTACACATCTGCAACATTAACTTGCATATCCTAGGCAAATCAAGTAACCAAATCTTTAACACTAATTCTTCGAGTTTTGTTCACAGAATGAAGAATGTAGGTTTCATTCCGGGCAGTTAGTTTCCTTAGTTGACCAGAACGAATCTCCAATAATTATTCTTTTATGTTTCTTTATAATGTATCTAACGTTAGGTCATGGCTTTCCAACAAGCTTGGCTGTGTCTTAGTACTTTTACCTTCAGCACGTAATTTGAAATTAAAGTGAGCAGTTCCAATGTTGTTCAACTCAATTTGTTCCCCATGCCGCTTCTTTATGCCTGACACGGTGTGGATTGCTTCAATACACCACGCAGAGTGCTCTTGCACACAAAATAATTCCTAGAACATTTATTTCGAGAGTAGTATGGGGTTGTCCAAATACATTTTTTGCCATGAATTTACGTAGTTATCACTCTTTCGTTGCCTGTTACCTTGCAGATGTATCGAGTACTAGTTATTTCTATAGCATTCTATCTAAGGTATCCAAATTATCATAAACAGGCAAGAGATTTCGAAATGGGCCATTTTGCGTGTGATAAGTCTACTTTTCCTCTTTGTTCAGCTTATCCAAATATTTTTTTTCTCATTGTAGGTGAAACAGAAGCTTCTTGAACCATGCCTCTCGAGATCGAGAACCGAGAATTTTAAAAATATATATATATATATATTTGTCAAATAAAGCAGTAGCGCAGCGGAAGGGTGAGCCGGACAGAAAGAGAGCCACATTTGGGAAAGCTGGATAGCTCCTCTGCATAGACTAACATCAGTTTATGTTATTTCTTTTTAAGGTTATACAAGCATTGTTAAATTCTGTAATAGCAGGGCCTGGGGAAGCCTTTATAATGACTATATGTATACTATTATATGTGTTTTTTTTATGAATATACAATATTTGGCAAAATCTGAATTGGATTTGTATCATATGTGCCTTCTTAGACCCTCACCTGGAAAAAAAATCTGAATGCCCCCCCCCCCCCCCGCAAACTTACAGAGAAATCAGCGCCCTTGGCTTTAGGCATATAATTTATATGCCAAAAGTTTTAGGCATATAATTTTCGTATATTGTGAAAATATTCTTGCAACATGATATTATTGCTTCTTGTATTACTTCTACGTGAAGCTCACAGTTCGTTACATTGGAATTTATTTTCATTTACGATATATCTAAGGAAGTATTTTTTTTTGGGGGAGGGGGCTATGTGATTTATCATTTCCATATTTTATCACAAAATATATAGAAGCGCTAATTCCAATCTGGACTGTAGATGGTACGTGAGATTTCTGCATATAAATCATAGACTGCATAAGTTGTTGTCTTAAGATATTTGGTTTTATTTCTTTTGAGTGTTCTGTTTAATAATTTATCTAACGTAACTGAAGACATTCGTCGTTTACTTTGCAAATCTGTTATATCTTGTCTTAAAGAAACGGTTGTCATTGTTATTTTGCTAATGAGATGGTCTAACATCCACTCAAGGAATTCCATGAAATCCATATGTCTATGTACTTTCAACAAAATTAATATTTAATCACAGAAGAACATTCTGTAAGCGAAAATTAATCTACACCAATTATATATAAGGCTTGAAAACACGAACATTTCAATACAAAATAGATCTGAACACTACATTGACAGATATTATTGATGAACGTCTGAGAATTGACACTATTCATTATTTATTATTGATGAACGTTAACGTTGAAAATCAGTATAAAACTCAAAGGGGAAAATAACCACATTAATAAGTATATGAACAAGGGCTGAAAGTAAGTAAAAATAAATTAATGGAACGACTAATGATGATGCTATTGTTTTAAAAATATATAATAAACGTATACTATATGAGCAAATAAAATAGACGCATGGTATATATGTGTCTACTAGAAAACCAACATTGTATACAAGTAGGTATACATAACTACAACACATAATTTATATGGGAATCTATGTACTTCATTGAAGACAATACCTTTACAGTCACGTTAAGAAAACAAATCAGTATTCTAAAATTCAAATTACGCTAAGCCTTGGACAACAAAATAAAACATAGAGCACATACTTATGTTACAGAAAGAGACCTTTAACCTCTTCCCAAATCAAGAATCATATGTTAAAGACTCATATATCTCATATGCATATGACATGTTGCTTATGTTGTTACAAGAAAAGTAAGAATGATTACGTTGAAATAAAGGCCACCTTAGACCACCTGCCGCTAACTTGTCATGTTTAAAGCTTTGAAAACAGAACCAGTTCCTCAAAAAGATTTGCTACATAAAAGTTTTCTATGATGTAATACCCGACCATTATACTCGGGTACTTTAATAAACTCAAGCGACAAGGTAATTTTTCTTTAGCCAGAGGGAGTCGAGCGACTTCTGGGTTATTAGGCAGGAATGATTCTGTATAACGTGTTAAGCTGAATATTGAGACACTTCATTTTCATCATGCAAATTATTTGTTAAGAAATATGTGAAAGAATACGCAATATGTAGGATATACTGGTTTGAGTGTGTTCGTAGGAAAAGGAAACTGTTGAGAAGGGAAAATATGCTTACTCTATGGTGTTAGGGTACGAATGTCTGTCCTTTCCACCTACGAAAATCCTTTTCTTCGTCTTTAAAATCACGGAAAGACGAAAGGCAATATTACAATTAGGATAATGTAAGAAAGTCTATGAGACGGAGTAATAAATATTTTAAGGAAATAATTTTATTCGATATATTTAAGTGCCTAGTGTATGAAGTAATGATTTGCTGGCGGTCCGATATCAAGGCTAACAATAATTTCTTTAAAACATATATACTATTCTTTGCTTTATGCAGTTCAATAAGTACTATATTTCATACTTCCTGAAATTGTGATATTAACGTTAATCTTTTCATAATTATCTTGCATCTTTCCCTAATTTGAAACAAAATCTGTAAAAGGAGGGTTGAGCTTAGGCACGTAGTACATCACTGTAGTAAAGATTGAAGCTAACTGGATGCTTAAAAACTTTACAGAAAATTCACCTCGTTTTCTGAGTAAAAACAATATTACGTATAATTAATTTAAACCGCTTGTCTACTATCTAAGATGGTGTCATCTAGTAAACAATAAAAAAAATACACTTGTAAGTGTTCGAGTATTCTGTATACACGAAAAAAAGTCGTCGATAAAACAGTTATACAGGGCGTCCCAACCAAATGTGCAAACTTTTTGGGAGATGATTTGTCGCACCAAAGTAATTTTAAAAAGCTGCTATAGACATGGGTCGGAAAACGTTGCATTCACGAGATATAAGGAGTCAAAGTTCGAGCCCAAGCAACGACATACAGGGAATTAAAGTAATGTTTCTTCATACAGAAATAATGATCAAGAAAATTAAAGCTTGCCTTTGTTTGTCAAGCTGCATTAAAATAAGGTATCGAGCAAGACAAACGTAAATATTATGGGGTATTTACACTGTTGCCAAACTGTATTTTTAATTTATTTTATTTTTAGTTTATTATTATTATTATTGGCACTATGTCGGCTTAGTGAAAATTCGGTGTATGCCACTAGTGATGAGAAACAAATCAGCTCTGTCTTTTCGCATAGTGCATCTTGAAAACACATAAATTTTTATCAGATTTACAGCAGTATACACCACAAGTTATCTACACTTAACTTGCTCGATACAACTTCACACCGAAAGACACACTTTAACTTTAGTGACTCTGATATATATGAAGAAATAATCATTTCCCATTAGTTGGACACAAACTTCGACCACTTGTATCTCGCAAATGAAGCGTTTTCTAAACCATGTTTATACGGACTTTTTCTTACTTTGATGTAAGAAATTAGCTTCCAAAGATTTTGCGTAGATGAAATAATTGGAGATCACCAATGTGGATTTAGAAGAAATACATCTATGTTGAACCAGGTTTTCGCCTTGAGACAGATATTAGAGAAGAAATGGGAATCCAATGGGACAATTCACCAGCAACTCACAGATTTTAAGAAAGAATATGACTCTATAAAAAGGCTAGGGGGGGGGGGGGAGCGGATACATTGTCTCAGTACAATTTGGAAGTCCGAAAAAAAAATGTTCAGCTAGCAAAGATGTGTCTGAACGACCTCAATAATAGAATACTTGTAGGTAATAATATGTCAGATAGTTTCGAGCTTGGGGGGACGGTTGCACCATGCTCGGGGGCCGATTTGAGAACTAGTTCAAACTAATTAACTTGTTTCCTAATTATTCAAAACTCTCAGGACGAAAATTGCCAATAGTCCTGAGAAGTCCCGCCTGGGTGGCCCTGCGGGCCCAAGTATTTACTTTATCTGTTTTTGTTGTGTTATGTTCCTGTGTTTTTTTATACAGTTTAAATCCAATTCAAAAGTCCACGAAACTGTTTGATGTTCGATGAAGTAACCTAGCATGAGGATGATTATATAAAATAGTACATAGGTAAACGTTAAATAATAAAGCACATAGCCCACTCATTTTACTTACTTATAGCAGAGCTGTCAATTATGTCAGGGCTGAATCCGGGTCACAATGGGAAATAAGATATAGTAGGGGGTTAGAAATCGAAACCCCGAAGGTATAAATTAAGGATATTTGTAACATTAAAACAGACTATGAAGTGTTGATGCATTCAAATATTTATATAAATCGTTTAGTAAAACAAATTATTCTTAATTCGTTTACTATTGAGAATAGTAAAACAACTATTTTCGGGTTACCGCCCATAAAATTTATTTTATCTTATCTTATCTTAACTATTTTCGGAAGACGACAGTAAATGTCTAGTTCTTCAAAGAAAATTAATTGATTTACGTTGAAAGAAAAAAAAACATGTTAAGATGCAAGATACTCTTATATTTTTCTTTCTATCAAGGGTTTTTACTCGAGAATTACTCGCCAATTTTCCGAATTCGGACTTCATTCGCGAACTGTTACTCCAGAATTTTCTGTAATTTTCATCTTATTCAAAAATAATTGCTACTTTCGTAACAGCTTCCGAGACTTAATTCAGTTACGCTAATTAGTACTTCGCTAGTTCGGTTTGCGGAGATCGAGTTCTGGTAACTGCTGCACGGAGGCAACACTCCAACTTCAAAAGAAAATGTAAGTAGAAAAAAAAAAAGTAAAATAAATGTAATGCTTATTTCTTAAGAAATATAACTTGTGCTTTTTATTTCTACTCATACATTTGCTAATTTCACTTAAAAACAGTTAAAACACCCAAGAATTTGCACTGAGAACTCACGAATTTTCGTATTAGCATTCAAATTTTTTAGTGAATTGCACTCAAGAATTAAGCTAATACCTACTCAAGATTTTCCAGGACCTCTAGTCATAGCAGAAGAGGCGTTGACTTCACATTCTTACTATTATTTACAAAATTAACTTTATTTAATAGCCAAATGAAAATTGCACACGGTCCTTTACAAATCGAAAAGTTCTCATCAAAATAAGGGAGGGGGCAGTCTATGTAATTTGTCGAATTCCGCTTAGTTTCGGAGCTACATCCGAAAGCATGGCAAAATGAATATTTGAGCAAAATGAATTAATGAAATCAATACATTAAATTTCCAATATTTCAAACGTTAGAGCTGATGCGGCAAGTCTTCCAACCTGCTCTATCTAAAAATGTATATTTCGAAATAGCGTATTAGCTGCACAAGGGATTCCCAAAAGGAACTAAAGGATTCACAGAAATTCTCTAAAAATATGCATGAATTAGACCACTTTTCATGAGTTAAGAATAATTCGTTTGCGCCAATACGATATATGAAACACATGCCATTTCTCGAAAGACTTTTAAAAAAAAATAAAAAAATGCGTGGTTGCATAACCCACAGAAGTAAGGAACTATTGATGTATTTGTTATAAATGAGAGAGAATGCCGTTGCCAACACGGATGGTGATGGTTGATCATGTAAATATGTATTACAGTATAGGGTAATAGATGACCACAATGGTCAAGTAGTCACAGAGTTTAGCGTTTGAGTCCCGTGAAAAATCTCTGTTTTGTGAAATTTGAAAGCAGAATGGCTTAATGCTAGCGAGAAGGGATAAGGTTTTTCTTTACTAAAATGACTTATAAATAAAATCAACAATAATTTTGAAAAAGGAGCTGAGTAAGAGACGTATGTGTTTTATACATACATTCAACTGACATAACGTGCATAATAATATTCCAAACACATTTACATCTGATCGCCTAGATGCATTCTTGTACAGTCAGATCATGCAATCAGAAAACGAAGCGTACGGGCAGATAAAAGTATCTTTTAACATGGCACATGTATTTTTCTTCACGGATATGCCTCAAATGTTGAGATCTGCCTATTTTTCACGCAGTGAAAGTGTTAATGTTAAACGAGAATGATGAAGTGTGTTTGTTGCCTGGTAAGTTGAAAATTTGAAGTATTGAAACAGGAACTTTTGAGAAAAGATTGATATGATCCCAAAATAACAGAGGCTTTGTGGTGGACAAACAACGTGTGCGTGGGTTTTCTCGGGGTACTCCCGTTATGATTTCTATTTTTTTTAAAAGGTTACATATTTCGGTTTTGTGGGTCCTTTTACTAACCAAGAACCTTATCCCATCTCGCTTCGATTTTGCTATTCTTTAAAATTCCAGTGATTGATGCTTGCTCTCTGGGGTGATGTGAGACATCCAGGTCTCATCGCCAGTCACAATCTGATCAAGAAAGGTGTCGCCATCTGTGTGATATCGTGTCAAGAATGTCAGTGTTTGAATGCAGTGATCACCTGGCTTAATGAACTACTGGCGGCAGAAGAGTACAACATGGGAATTCCGAAGCTCGTGAACAGATACGACAAATGTTAAATGAAGGGGTGTTTATGTAGAGAAGTGAAGGAAGCTTCAGGTATGTAATAGAATTGAAGCTATCCCTAAATTGTTTGTAAACAGCCGATAATTACGAGTCAGTCAGTGTGTTAAAAGATTGCAGCTTTATAGTATTGATATTATTTTGTGTGAGGTTTGTTAAATATACTTGATAATGGGTTTTTCCTCTGCTATATGTACCAACGCACACACCCCACATCATTCAGAAGTTCTAGTTCACAACCACAATATTCGTTAAAAAGAAAAAGAAAAGAAAAAAAGACAATTGACTTAATTAATCCAAGGTATTTTGGAAAGCAATTTTTAAGCTTGATCACATGAACACTTTAACTCGGCACCTTTAAGTTTTCCAACCAATCCTTAAGAGAAATTGTTACCCTTGTTACCATCCTTCTCCTCAATGGACCGTTCCAAAAGTACTTTCTTCTTCTTCTTCTTGCTTTCATTTCCTCCTCATCCTCTTCTTCTTCCGTATCGTCATCCTTTTTCCTGGTGATGGCACCTTGCCCAGCTTTGGCTGATTGCTGCCAAGGCTTTTAATGTAGCACTTGGCATTTTCAAAAGAAGTGCGGGCGTAACTTTTATAAAGGATCTGAACGAAGCAAGGATATTTCCGTCTTGCAATTTTAAAGCTGCATTACGAGCACTCAGAATTTCTTTTTTCAACTCATTGGCAGTAAAAATAATTGCTAGCGAAACAATTCTCTAGGAATTTTTAACTCTCTATTTCGCCAATTTTTCACTTGATATAAACTGCCTGTCTGTCTGTCTACTCTAAAAGGCAAGGAAGGGTATGTTTCTGGAGAATTCATTCTTGAGAATGGGATACATAAATTTAATATTTGTTCTGTTAGGTTCTTTAAATACGATTTCATCTCAAATCTAGCTATTTAACCACTGAAATTGTTGTCCAAATCAATGACAAAGACAGTGATGAAATCGGGAGAGTTCGCAGTATTATGACAAAGCATGTTATTGTTTTTGACTGGTTCTTCCGGCTAAGTTCATTTAAACGTTCCTAGCATTTATCAATCACATGCATACTTATCATTGATAATATAACTGCATATTTTTCCACATGTTTTGCCAAAGGATGTAGGTGAAAAGATTTAATTCAGCTTTCGGGAAGCTCGAAATAAAAGCTGCTGAATTTCGAATAATAATTACCTAGATTTTTAAAACATTCTTTTAAAAAGGTGTACCGGATGCGCCAGTCTGAAAACTTTCAGACAAAAGATAATTAGTTAAATGAGGTAATCGATTAACAATTTAACGGTTTTTCCACGTCCATATACCAATACTGAGAGATTTCCAAGTCAAAAAATACTTGGTGGATCAATAACGCTTCCCCAGTGCCAGTGCCGACCCAACTCCCAGAGATAAGAACCATAAAAATAAGGAAAAGGAGGCAAAAAATTATTTCGTTTGGAAGAAAAAACACATGTTTTGATCGTTAGAGAGAGGCTCTTATTCGTTTTACTCAGTCTGGCTCTAATTTTATGGGTGTTCTAAGTGAAGTAGTATTTCTCTAGTAATTCCCTTTCCTAGTTTAACACTAGTGGGGGAGAAGCAATGAACTTTACTAGTGTTACTCCGTCTGGTGTTTAATCTCCTATCAAACTCTACATTCCAGGACTTCTGTAGGTGTAGTGTCTCTTTCATTCTCATACACATTCCCTTTTCTCTTATTTCTAGAAATAAATCATTGTTTTTAAAGGATATGTAATAATGAAAGGTGAGTAGTTCTTAATGGTCTAAATTAGTGCTTCATCAGTATTTGAAAGAATGAAGGAAACAGATGATAGTACTTAAATAAACTAACACCAAAAATCGGAAACATTAAAAAACTTCACTCTCCTAGTTAGTCACACAACCATACTTCACTCTCTCTCTCATCCCTTAGCCTAGGTTTGTCTGTATTTTCCTGTATCCTCGAGTGGCTCTGACCAAGAATATGCTGAAGGCCGCAAAATTCGTAAAAAGAGATCTTTTTAATTCTTTCAATAAAAAAGAAGAGGGAGGGCTGCAGAAGATTAAAGATCTAATTATCCTCATTTAAGAATATGCTCCCTACTTTGATAAGAATTTAAAGGTCTCATGAATTAATAAAATAAAAGCAAAAGAAAATCAGAAGTTTGCTCACTTGCTTACTTTTAACTCAAGTGACTGGATAGTGGAAGAGGAATGGCTTTCATTCTATTTCACAAAAAGACTGAATTTAACCATTTTTTGTCTAGAAAAAAGATACATACTTTGTCTACAAGGTGGCTCTTCTGGCGCTTCCTTTTCACAACTCGAGTCCTAGATCCTGTCCCCCCCCCCCCCCACCAAAAAATAACTTGCTATATTTTTTCAACATGATACTTTTTCACAAAATAATATACTTACTTTTATGTAAAGTACATTTATTTGCAAAGTGGACGTGTTGTGTTCTACTACACCTAAAACATATTTAGTAGCTTTTTTAAAAAAATGTGTTTCAATTGGTACAGTGCAATTGAATCGCACTGACTGAGATAAATAGGATTGTCTGTCATATTTAGCAAGTTTTCAGGAACAGCAAAAAACGCGATAAAAACTAAATCATTAAACATACGAAAACAATGAAGGTAGTGACGCTTTCGTAAACAAATTTACCACATTTGGTCATTATATCAGAAATTGTTCTTTCGATATAACTCCATCCAAATTTACATTTGGAAAATAGTTTTAAAAATCTTGACTTGGCTCTTTTCATCTCATTATTCACACGATGACAAACTAGCCTGTTAACTTCCTAATATTTACACGTGCTGAGCACATATATTTATTTGGTTTTTTCTACTACAATGAAATACATAAGAGAGGAGAAACATGTGATAACTTTGAGTTAATGCTGTTAGTATTCGCACAACACCATTTTCTAGCTTAGTCGATTTCCACTCACTCAGATATTTTTGTGAAGAAGGCAAAACAGTTTTCTTTGAATAGCGAGGCCACCTAGTATCAAAATCAAGGATATCTTCTGTATTTACCATCCTAACGAAAACTTTTTTTTTTCGGATGGCACATAATTTCCACACCACATAATCAAAAGGAATCTACATTGTATCTGATTTCTTGATTTGATTCTTGAACACACCAAAGTCCCGATCATAATGGAAGAGTATCCTCCGTCACGAATATTTTCAAGTGTGCCAGATGCTCAGATGATTTCCATGGTTAATGTATTGGTACCCCGTTATTCTTTAGATGTTTTGCCTGCAAAGAGAAGAGGTGTATATGCTCATGAAAGAATTTTAACAGATTAATTTATGGATACTTTCATCCAAGACAAAATGCTTAAGTGAAGGCACCTATCGACTGCGATATGTAGTGGAGAGGAAGAAAGCTAGTCACTGATTTGGTTGGGTTACATGCGTAGGACCAACACGGCGTTGAACCAACACGGCGTTGGACCAACACCGGCATGAAACCAACATTTCGTACAACCGACGTTGAACCAACACAGGTATTGGTCGTACGAAGTGTTGGTCCAACGCCGCATCCCCATTTGGTTCCATTCTCCACATTTTCAACGTAACCACAGATGCATTGTTCACTCTTCTAACTATATCAAACAGGACTCACTGTATTTTTTTACAGTAAACGCGGCTAGGGAAAGTGATTCAAATTTGGATATACTTGTTACTATATTATTATTATTATTACTAGTCCTATATTTCAAGTTTCAGTAACTTCAAACGTAAATTTAGTACCTGGGAAATTTTTACATACTAACTCTAGATTTTTTTTATAGCATTTTGAGGGAGATATTGTGGTGGGCGGGGACATGTTAACAGTTCACAAGATTGAGCTCTCTCCCCTTTACTATACAGTCTATACTGTTCAGATCTACCAACCATACTAGAAAATAGAACTTTATCAGTGCGTGGACGATACAGACTTTCTCCCCACCGCTCGTACAGTACAAGCCAGCAAATAAAGCACCTCATGCATATTAATTCATCAGATGGTGCTCGAAGTGGAAACTTACCATAAATACTGCAAAAAACAACCAAGATAGTATTCTTGCCACCAAAACAATACTCAAGTGTTCAGCGCAACCCTTCCAAACTCCAACTCCAAGTGCAATGGACGCAAATCCGACCCAGCCATACCGTTTAATATCTAGTAATAACATTCGATCATCACTTAACATGGAAGCAACTCAGCCTCATAGCATACAAACGCCATGTCTTCCTAACGTCTCATTTTATATTACCATCAAACGCACAGTAAAACATCAGAAACTTTTAGGTTTTATTGTGCCTCCCATCAGTGCCCCGAGCAGATCTGGCGGCCACACATTCGTTTAAAGTAACACTCTTGATGTACTTGTGACGTTATAGCACTGCATTCTCATTTCTTGATCTTATTAATACCCTTATCTATGATTGCGATGCAAAATAGTAATGTTAAATGTTTATACTGTATCAAATAAATAAATAATAGACATTTCCCTTAAACCTCTTTGACCATCTCCCAACTATGAGCTCCACAATTCCTATAAACCTATTCCTTATAGAAGAGCGTAACCCTTTCGGTAGGTAATAGCTACTGTAGCTATTTGTATACCTATAACCGAGGCTCCCGGAGTACTCCTCCTACCCGGGGGCTTCGATATAACACGATACGCCCAGCTTGCATTTAATTTCCTTTTATTATACATAAAAATAAATACATTAATTAAAAAATATGACTAGTACAGTCCTTATCAGCCATTTCGGTACAAAATAAATTGTGTTTCAAGTTTTCAACCAGTTTTGAATGCATTGCTCGTCAAAGTAATTCCAAGCTGTGGAATAACCTTCCTAAAGAAAAGAACAGCAAAGAATTTAATTGGATTAGAGAACCAAGCGTTTCAAACTTCTAGGGAAATTAAACTCGAGTAATAAATGACGTAAGACTTCCATCTTAGCATGACTAGAACTTCGTAAACAAAGAGGTCCCTAGTATCCGCCATGACCAAAAGATTCAACGCCACTGGAAGTTGATTTTTCATTTCCTTGGAAACAATAAAATTTTGCCCAAAGTACCTTGCTGGTGTATGAAATGCTTCACATACACGTTTAATTAACATTATAGGCTCACTAGACAGGAAAAGAAAATATTACGCTTACCAGCATGAACGAATAACAGAAGTCAAATGTAGTTGCGAAAATAAAAAAAAATGAAATTCGTATCGTGAAATATCACCGGAAAACGCTTAACAATTACTACACGCCATAAACATTGCTAGGGCAATTTTAACGAGTGGTAAAAAATCAGCACGTGTATGAAATTTTGTGCACGATTTATTGCAGGAACTATCCCGTATCGATTTCTTCTTTAAATATGTGGTTTATTTCAAACCTTCTTTTCTTGAATCTTTGCCTAGTTTGCGTAAGGAAAGTTGCCAAAATAAGATTTATCAACATTTTTTTTTCTTAATGTCTCTTAAAAAAAAAAGAAATGTGAAATCCAATCTCATATTTTTTTGTACGTTTGCCAAAACATAAACTTGATGTCAAGATAGCTAATTAGCTTGTTGAATTTAGAATTACATAATTGAGACATATTTCCTTTGCTGATTAAATTGCGGTCAATCTAAGGTCATTACACATTTTTTTTTTTTTAAATATTCATCCTTTATTAAGTAATATTTGCATGTGCTCCATAGAGTACACTATCCTACTGAGTTAAGCTTTTTGATCTATTTATAAAGAATTACTTGTTTTGTCTATTCTGATTATTAGAAGAAATAAGAAAATAAATATTATTGTTCTTGTTTTCTTAGCGTTAGTCAGAAAATAAACACAAGTATGAATCTTTTCCAAAATAATTTATTCCTAAAGCTAGAGGGGTAGTATATTTCCTTAACCACGAAGAGCATATTAATTGATGTATAGCAATTTTCAATCTCTGGTTTTCTGTTAGCTGAAATAGTGAAATTAAAGAGATGCATGTTGGAATAATGCACTAATACTGCAGATACAGGAAATGAAACTAAATTGTTAATTCTTGTTCCTGTGTCTGTTTAAATGAGACATTTAGTCATATTTCTTGCAGAAAACTGAGTT
The DNA here is from genome assembly GCA_022664845.1 of Lepisma saccharinum. NCBI lineage: Eukaryota > Metazoa > Arthropoda > Insecta > Zygentoma > Lepismatidae > Lepisma > Lepisma saccharinum. Next base: position 8,850 of record JAGDQP010017836.1, on the reverse strand, counting down.
GATGCAAGCTAATAATGAATTAATTAGGGAGGGAACAGTATTGATTTCAGACACTTTCACTCGCGGAGCAATTTGTACATGTTGGAGAGACTTCACTTCCAAGATTATTATTTAAGAAGTATTTCGAAAGATGCAATATACCTTGATTTAGCGTCAATGCGTTGAAAGTATTATTTCATCATTACCAATCTATATGAAAGTATCAAAGAAAAAAAACCGTTTGATTATTACGTCATTAAACATTAAATAGTACTGCATCAGTGTAGGACATTTTTCTTTTCGTTTGATATAGCTCATGGAGAGGAAATACAATGTACAACGTACTTTCAGAACAAAGTATTACAACGTTGCGAGACGATGGGTATGAAATTTGATTGCAAAAAAACAGTGTTATTATATCAAGATCCGTATGAAATTCATATACAAGTCGACCAATCACAAAAAGAGTCCTGAAATTTGAAGCTTTACCAAGATTTTGCTATAAACAAAACATTAAAAGGAAAAAAATACACTAATTTTAGCTCCTAGACTTTCGCAAATTTACTAGGAATACTTTTTATTTTTAGTATATTGTGGGATCAAATACTAGTGTAAGTCTTTAAAAAGCACACGTATCGAAGTACAATAAATTATACACTTACTTTCCCATTTATTGTGTTTCGTTTCACACTTGGATTTTTCTTCATGTTGTCTTGATGAAGTTACAAGCTCGTGTAATGACTCACCAAAAGTAAGTATGCCACATTGATGTACCTTTGACGATGATGTGCCTTCAACAACATGTTACCTTTCCTATTTTAAGTTATGAAGTCTATGAAGGAAATTCGATACACACACGGAAAATATGGTAATGAGATCATGTGCAGAAACTTCAGTTCAATATGTTTTCTTTCTCGCTAAATTTGCTTTTGAAAATTACCAGTGTAATGCTCATAAGAATGCACGTACTTCCTTCTGCTAAGAGGTGAAATAAACAATTCAGTAACTTACCAAAGCAACTTCCGCATATGATTTGCTTTCTTTTCTCTGGTAAAGAAATGATCCTTTCCTTTACCAGGAAGACAATGCAACAATTCAGAAAACTATGGCTGTGAAAGGGCTATGTCAACACAGAGATTAACGTGATGGGTTGGCCTGTACAGAATACAGACCTCAACCCCATACAACGTCTATGGGATGAATTAGAAAGTCCAGTGCTTCCCAAACCTTCCCCTACCTACTCTAACTGCAGCTATTTTGGCAGCTATAAGCTATTGTACCTTGGAACATGCACCTTGAAGAACTGAAGAATGATAAAGAGCACAGGGCACAATAGAAAAACAGAACCAGAACAAAAACCAACAAATAAACACATATCTAGGCGTTTATTAGGCCTATTGATGGTTTCTTGAGTGCATAAAACTATTTTTATCATGTCTTTAGTTATTTAGTAAGGTCTTTCATAATAATACGTGTATGAAAATAGTTCTTTCATAAAATATCACTCATTTTTAACACTTCATAAACAGAGAACTTAAATTAAGAATATATTTCCCACAATACTTGTTTGTGAGTTATTTTGTTGATTTGCCCGATTATATACTAGGGATGAACAGATCCGGATATCCGAAATTTGGATCCGGATCTTCGGGGTTTCGGATATCCGGTCCAATGGATTCGCGTGATTTCGGTCACAGATTCAAAGACACAGTATTCGGACTTGGTTATTATGATACATCTGAAACTGCGATGTCAAGATGGTAAATTATGAACGACTCTGGCCAATACGATCCTCATTCTCTCCCTACCTCATCCCGGCCTGAGCCGAGAATGATGAAAGGTCATAAATAAAACGAACTTAACTGAATGTATCTGGAACTCGAAAATACATTTTATAGAGATAGTTGTGTATTTGATTGTTATTGTTTCCTTGTCCAAAGTTAGTTGATAGGAATATTTTTAACGTCCTTTAATTTTTTCTAAAATACATGTTTATGTCTCAAAGGAAATGAATCTGGGAAAGAAGTTTTGTATTTTTTACATCCCTGCACTCTTAAAAGGGAAGGAGGAGGACATGTTTTTGTTATTTCCTTTTAAAAACGCAATGTTTATTGCGTAGTGACTGATAACCTCTTCACATGGCAAAGGGTAGGAACACTTTCAGAAGAGACAAGAAGGTGTCGATTATTTTTCTTTTTGTGACTATATGTTAGTAACCGAATATTATTTGATTGGTTCCAGAAACACTAGGCTTGCAATCCAACTCAGCAATTTCTTTTCTCTCTCTCTCTCTCTCTCTCTCTCTCTGATCCTGCTCTCCTTCTCTACCCCTCTCAACACTCCAAGACGAAGATAAAAAAAAGGCGAAAGAAGGCTTACCGTTTCGTAGCAGAAAAAAAAAATACCAAAATACGAATTAGGAAAAACTATGATGATCTGTCCGTGCCCCAGATATCAGAGATCCGAAACTCTTATTCAGATCCGGATATCCGAAGGTCCAAATATCCGAAACTCGAATCCAGATCCGGATATTCGGTGATCCGAGTATCAGATGTCCGGATCCGTTTGACCATCCCTATATTATATGTACATGTTCCAAGGTACACTAGCCTTTGAACCATGGAACACTTTGTTGGAAATTTTTAAGGAATAAAAAACACCGCAAATGAATGAAAACAAAAGCCGAATACTGAAGCAGTTTAATTCAGAAACCTTCAAAGTTTAAGAGCACAGACATGGAATTGAAAAAAAAAAAAAAATGTCCTTAAAACTATAATTTGGAAAACGTAAAATTTGTTCCATGGTATTACAACAGTATCCCCTACTCGTTTACCAAATGTTGGTATCACTTTCTTTCCATTGCTGACCTTAAAATTTAATGCCTTCTTGAAGGACTTACTCTCTTCCTACATAGTACTACTGTCCACAAGAGTTCCTGTACAAATAATACATCTTTTTATTTATTCTTTTTATCTGAGTGTGTGACTTGTGTTGGCGGTATCTTGACCACGTATAGCATGACGTTATTTTATATACTCTTATTCATTCGTACCACGTTCCATTCTATGAAGTATTTTTATTCCGGTATGATGACTTCACATTTTTTTTTTCTTTTAGAGAGAAACTCTTCAGGTTTACGGTCAATATGAAGTTGTCTTTTGACAAAAGGTTACGAATATGTGAGCCCAACAACCAAACATTGTAAACACCTACGCGTTTGCGGGCGGGAGTTCTTTTCAGTCATGTCAAAAACTCTTCAAAAATAATTTTCATGCGAATAAATAACAGAATGTTCATGCGAACCAAAGTTTGTATTATTTTTCTTTTCCTAATCCTTTTGTCTGTCTGTGTCAGTCTCTCCCATCTTCCCTTTCTCTCTCTCTTTCTCTGTCTTTATTTTTCTCTTGTAATATTTCGCAACTTTTACAAAACTTGTAACAAAGATGGCTTACATAATCAATCATAACTTTATTTGAAAGTTACTTTAGTAGTTTACGGTGTGAAGAAAAGACAAAACAGACTGTGTTAGCTTAGCAGATGTCTCCTCATGGGTGTAGGAGTCAGTACAAAGTAGGGAAATGCACAAAACCTGACACTGGGCTCTTTTCTCTCTCAATTACACACGTGTGCAAAACTTGCGAAAGACATTCTAAAACAATAATAACATACGGTATTATAACGTTGTACTTATGAACCACCGCCAACCAAACACAAAACAATTAGGTCCTTCGTTTAGGAACAATCAAAATATTACATGCATAATTATAAAGCAACACCACATGTGGTTTCCGTGACGTAACGGCGTAAGTCAAGTACCTCATGTATTTGCATAGTCAAACACACCAAAATTACTCTAAACAAAAGTTAAATGATAATGGTTGTTACGGAAAATCTCAGATTTGGAGATGCCATAATTGCGCATAGTTGCTGCGGAAAATTAAATTTTTATTTAAAAAAAAAACGTTGTTAAAGTTATTAATATATTTGATGACAACCAAATTAATATATCACATGGCCCCTATCCTGTCAGATATTAGATGAACGATTTCAATATGGCAGCCGAGATGTTTATGCCCTTCACAAGTGTCACAACTTTTGAATCAACTACTCCGTAGTCCGTATCAATGTGGTAACTCGTCATCTCTCAGAAAAAAAATAATTTAATGCAAAATTGACTTCGTCAATGTTGGCAATGTACTTTCATTTTGGTAAAAATCTAGCCCAGACTGATAGACACATGACCCTCTATCCATTTTTTTTAAAAAATAGCAAGATTCAAGATGGTGGCCGTAACGAATGTGTCCTCCAACTAACTTAGATTGTCCTCAACCCAGTATACATTAATGTGTGTTTGTTTTCCATTCCTTTAAGCGCTTCACAAATCAAGGGCGTTTCCACACTCGGAACACACATTAAGTACTTACTCTTATGAATCAGTGATTTTTGATGACTGAGCACGTCTTTATGAACGAAAGCACATTTAATCGCACTTTACGGACGTTTCCTGATGCTGATGATAGGTTTAGCGAAACTATGACGCTAGTGGATTTATCCTTCAGTATTTCCAACACTGACATTCAACTAGTCTAGACCTTATCCACAAAAGTTAATTCTAACCTTGGTACAGATACATTTAACAACTGACACCAGACTTCGAACGTTTCACCTGGGCTTCTGAACACGGTATTTGGAACCTGGAGGGCTGCCAAAATGTAGCTTTGCTCATAGTTGTTACGGGGTGATAGAGTTTGAGTGTGGTGCACACCCCATGGCTCATGAATCTTCAGTTGTCAACAAGGCACCGTGGAAGTTACTTGTGGTTCCAAATTCGTGTGGGCTTCACATGATTGGATTCTAGGCTTTCCTAGGCATGCAATGAACCGGTGACCGTTTCGTTGCCCTTCATGGTGATTGTCTGCAGCCCTACATGCACAGCAATGAGGAAGTGTTCCAGCAAGATAATGCACGGTGTTATCAGGCAGAATTTGTCTAGAATTGGTTCAAGGAGCTCTCTGGACAATTTTAATGAACTGTATAGCCACCACATTCGCCCGATATGAATCCAATAGATCATTTATAGAGCATGGTAGAGCGGTCCTTGCGCATCTAATATCCTGCACCTATAAATATCAGGAAATTGTAGGTGGCTTTCAAAAGAGCAAGGCTCAAAGTCTTTCCAGAAGTCTTCGGTCCCCTACTGGAATCATTGTCATATCGGATTGCTGCAATTCACCAGAATAGGGAGAAGAAAGTCCTATAAGGCACTAGGTAATTAGCAAATGACTTTTGGCATGCGACAATAGGTTTTGTTCACACAAAAAATAAGAAAGTAGAACGACAAATATTGAATTTTATTCGATACATTTTTAACCTCACTCAAATAACCGGAGGAGAGAAAATTATTTGTTTGTGCAATCGTCTAGCTTTTTCCTTTTACAAGCCTTTGAACAAAGAGTGCGATACCAACGCTTTGGGCAGTCAACGTATTCATGAAGCCAATAGAACAAGAACGCAAAAAGAAATAAATAATTCCAACATCTGTCGGTGATATTTGAAGCTTTTTTTTATTATTCCTGTCGTCCGGAAGTACTTTTTTTCCTCTCTGGGAAAGTGACGAGATTTTTCCGCAATTTCAAATGGCTTGGTCAGTCTGCAATTCCCGCCTACTCCCTTCCTTCTGGCTCTCAAACAAATGTGAAAAGGATACATTTAATCTACTCCCTGCTGAGACACAAACGAACAAACAACATTTCAGTTTCCTTTCGGTTTTCATTCACGTATTATTCGTTCTTTTTCCTTTTTCAATTCATTGTGGTTTGTAAATATTACAGCATAAACCAAAATCACCACCACAAATTACTTTATCTCATAAAGTAGTGTCCTAACTCGGGTCCGTCCGTTGGACGCAGTACACAATGCACATTAAGTTAAAATTTGGCTGTATGAGATCGCCTTACAGCTATGCGATCCAACCAACTTACACCGATTTTTAAAATCGATATTTTGGGGCTTACATAACACAATTTTTATTATTATTAGAGATATTATCAAGAGTATAGTATTATTAGATGTGTATAAATGCTTATTTTCTAAGTATCTTGGTTGATAGCAAATTTAAAAAACAATATTGAATATTTTTTTGACCTTCAAACTGAATTTTCTTGTGAACGAAATGACTTTAGAACCACATTAATTAGAACTTCTGTTGTTCGTCTTTAATTGAAGTAGTAAGTTCTGTGGTATATTTCGCATGCGTCATTTCGTATCCACCCTCTATATGAATATTTATGAACTAATTGTATTTCGTTGAAATCTATTAATCTACCAAATTACAAATCCTTATAACATCCTGCAATATGCAACATAAATAGTATTTTTTTTTAATATCGTATGCTTTTACTTACTACCCCGCTTAAGTGTCACAATATATACAGTATAACTTTATTTATAACTAGTTGATATAACCGCCCGTTAGTGCGGGCTGAAAAACATTTTGACTAATACTAACAGCCGAACTGTTTTAAAAATTAGTTGGTAACACTGACATCTGTAGCGCACCGAGCAGCTGTAAGACCTGTTCGAGTAACTAAATACCAAGTTTGGTGCATATGTCAAACTATATCGAAACAACACGAAATATTGTTTTATATATATAATAATAATAATACAACAGCCATATTCAATCCACTACTCGATGAGGCCTCTCCCGGAGGGAGAAGGTGGTCTACTGCTCCCACGCTGACCAGACGTGTTGGGAGAGGAGAGCCGAAGCTCTCAACTGTGATCGCTACCTCTTTATTCAGGTAGCTCCCCAATTGGCCTCACGACGCTGGGTGGACGCCGCACAGGCAACAAACACCATCTAGAGTACTGCAACGGTCACCCATCCAAGCACTGACCAGACCCAGAGCTGCTTGACTTCGGTGATCTTACGGGAACCGGTAGACCAGCTCGGCTAGGGCGTTGCCCATATATATATATATATGCATATATATATGCATATATATCAGTGGTGCATATATATATGCACCACTGATAACTGCGATGCTTGCAGCACACATAGTACTTCCATGAAATGTCGCAGTACCTCAATGCCAAGTTTGTGTGGATACGCCCAATAGTATGGGAACTATTTAAAATATTAAATTTTTGCAATTGGTTGCGAAACCCTGTTCGTGGCCAGGTGGCGCGCAATACTGACCACACTGCCGTCACTCAGGTGGACGCAGTTCCACCAACCGTGGACAGATATCGTTGGGGCAGGCTCAGAACCTTTTGGTCTGTAACGCCCGTGGTTATGTTATTTTTAATTGGTTGCGAAACTGACATCTGCGACGCACGGCGTGACTGCATGAACTATTCCAGTACCTAAATGTTAGTTTGGTGCGGATAAGTACAATGATATTGAATCAACTTGAAATATAGGGCTTTGTAAGGTGATTGTCAAACACAGGCAACTATTGCGTCTGCGGAACCCTGAGTGCTTCTATGATATATTCAATTACCTAATGCATATTAATGTCAAATTTGCTGTAATCCATTTTGAAAAATTGAAGTTTGGCAACATTGAAAGCTCTGGTGACTCGGAATATGTCTACGAGTACAAAGGAACATGTATACAAAATTTGTTGAAGTAACGAACATATAAACTATAAATTTTATAACGCCTTTGCAAACAAATTTAAGTTGATGACGCTTACAAAACGGGTTTTCTCGGAGTGTTGAACCACATAGTTATTTTTGTAGTGTGCAAATGAGTATTTGTACCAAATTTTGTTTAGGCGCGTCAGCGAAACTAAAATAAAAGTTGTATTGCTATGATAAAGTAGCATTGATGGCTTGGGTGATGAGGGTGAAGACCACATCAGCCATTGTTGTAGATGTAGGGTAACAGGCAATATTCTTGCACAGTTTGGTAGGCATAAATTGAAAAGTGTTTCATATATATAGAATATGGTGCGAAATTTAAATTTAAAAATAGTTTGGTAATACTAAACACTAAGGATCTTATGGAGTGCTTAGAAACAGTTGTTTTCTAAATTTACCGAAGAGTATTGGTGCCAAATTTTCTGTAGATATGATGTAGAAGCATTTCTAAATAAAACTATCCTTTTAATAAATTGACAACTCTGACAAACGGAAGTGATTCGTACAATCTTTTCTTAATAAAAAACCTCTATGTGATGAGAAAATACCATATGCACAATTTCACAGCTCTATCTACATTCATTACTGAGTTCTGTTAACCAGGGATGATTTGGCAACACTGGCAACTTTTGTTGTTGGCGGAGCGTTCAACTACAGAACCGTTTTCAAAGAATGTCGAAGAATATTCATGCAAAATTTAGTGTAGATATGATGAGCGGTGAAAAATCATTTGGAAGTTTTTTGTTTTTTTAAGTTAGCAACACCGACAAACGGAGGTGAATTTCGCAAAATCCGTTCTTAGTGAAACTCTAATGTTGGCGAAAATAGTATGCAAATTTCCAGAGCTTTGACTACGTTAGTTAACGAGTTTCGTTGATTATTCGGTTAGTTAGTGATTTTCAATTTTAAATTTAATATATATAGATCAATGTATGTATATATATAAGAAACAGGGTGTCTCCAAAATAATGATGCAAACTTTGGGAGGTGATTATTAACATCAAACCAAGAAGAAAAGTTCCTTTAAAGAAACTCCGAAATCTGCTTAGTTTCGGCGCTACAGGCGTTTGAAGTCAAGCGAGGTCAAGTGTTTGAAGCCAAGTAATGGCAAAAGCGGGATCAGCCTAGCAAATCACACGCGAAATAGTATCTAATCGAGGTATGAAGAACGGATAATCGCCAGGAGAAAATGGACTCACATCAGAGATGTTTAAATGGGGAGGT
>JAGDQP010017835.1:0-37731 GCA_022664845.1 Lepisma saccharinum | reverse complement strand
AAAACGTCTACTAGCCCGTATTTGGAACATAGCCCATATTTGGACCTTCTCATCTACTGTTTCGATTCATATGTTAGGGATGAGTGTATAACGTGTGGTGATGTGTCGTTCATGCAATAAACACAATGTGCTACACATTGTCTAACATTATACATAAACTATCAGTAAACAGACAGAAACAAAGTCAAAACCAACAGTTTTGTAGCATTTTGCTGACTTGCTTCCAAACATTATTCCAAACGTTGTTGAGAAATAGATATTATGCATATATTACGGAAAGCATAAGTCTCCACAAAAATGTTGCCAAGTTACACAGGTGACCAAGTTTATAGGTTACACTGGTAAAGATCTATGAGAAAATTTGTCCGAAAAGACTTCCCATTTTTTAGATTTTAACTAAAATTTGATATATATGTTTAGCAAAATGTGGTTGTGATTAAGTGAACCGTAAAAGTAACCGCATCAAAGTAACTTAAATCCATAACTGTTTCAAAATAATTTATCGTTTTCATTCGAGAATTAATCGAAATCAAAATTTGTAATTGTCGCCTTCATTGCAGTGCAGATGGACATTGAAGTTGCAGCTGCAATTTTCATATTCGCTTCCAAAGATTACATCACGGAACATTCTTTCAATTCTCCCTCTTCTTTCTCCTCCATTTTGTCTTCCTGTCTTCTCTTTTCTTTTTCTACTTAAAAGTGTTCGTTGGAAAGGGTCGTAATTCTAAGAGTATGTAAGTACAGTATGTTCTGTACAGCATATGTGAAACAGGTTTGAGGAGTGTCAACGCCATAACCACAGACATTAAAGTAAGTTATAAATTTTTAGAAAAAGGAGAGAAAGATAGAGAAACGTGATCCTGAGGATAGAGAGAGAAGAAAAGATCTTTAGAGACTTCCAAATGTAAGTAAGCCCACATAGGAGGTCGTGTACCAAGTGAAAAGCAAAACTACAACAAGTGCAATTGACGGGAAAAATATGATGTGAGTGCAACTAAAGGTGGTCACATTTTGCTAGGCCAGCTACTAGTTCATACAACGAGGATTTCTGTCAAGAATTTACTGCTTGTTTTGTGCGTATGCTAATGTCTTGCATTGCAAGAGTGTACACAAACAAACACATATTTATTTATATATAATTATGCGTGGTGTGGGTAGTTGAAGTAGGCAGGATATAAATTTATTTGATATGTTTCTTTATGGTACTATAATATTTGTCTAAACGGTATGTTGAAGAGAACAAGAAATGATGGTAGGAAGAGTTTTGCAGGATATGATGAGAGTGACAAATTTTCGAAAGTATCTCATTTCACGAGAAAGAGAAAATGAGAAGCTGTTCCGCTGACAGTTTCATATCCATGAAATATAAGTATTGTAATTTATTTACTGCAAACAAAGGACATGGAGTTTGACTAGAATAATACAGGATGGTAGTGTAATATACGGACAAATTTCTAAAGGATTTTGATTCCTAAATGCTATAAGTTATGCTATAAAAAATCATACTAAAAAATAAAAACAATTTTTAGTAGGATGTAACGCAGTATGATCGATTGCTTCTTCAAGGTATTACCAATACAAGCATTCCTACATTTTGGACCACATTAAAACATAAGATTTACGAGATATGTTTAGTTAGAAGCTATACAAGGCGGTAACGTAATGCACCGACAAACTTCGAAGATGATAATGCATCAAAATAAGGAAAGAAACCTTAGTCATCCGGGTGGACGTTTCACTAGGTTTTTGAGCTACAGGTTGCCAAAAGCGTTAGAAAATGAATTTCAGAGCCTAATATTTCCAATACCACGAATGGTAGAGCTGACGCGGTATGCTATCATCAAAGACTTCAAATATGCTCTATCCAAAAATACACATTCTAAAATTGTGGAACCAAGTGTAGTATTTGGCTGAAACTCGGTTAATCACTGCGTCAATGGAGCAACAAACTCTCCCCCACTCCCCCACTTCTCTCTGCCTCTTTCGTGCTGTGATGTGCAGTGTTGTATAGTGTTGAAATAGAGTGCATCAAGAAGAGAAGGTCTCATAAATTGGTACTCCAGCTGTGTGTGAGCGAGGATCGCCCTTTGAGCAATGAAACATAGTAGCTGGAAAATTAAAAATTTAACTGAGAATTATGGTACACGTCTAATAAACTGTATAAAAATGTAAATTTACATAAATGCTAATACTATTTTGTATATTTGCAAGATAGAAGATACATACATAAAAAGGAGGAAACAAGATCCTCCAGCAGGAACAAAAGGCCTGGATAACATTCTGGATGCCAGGCAGGGCCGTAGTCAGGGGGGGGGGGGGAAGACAGGTTGCGCCGGACCAGTTCATTTCAATTTGTAGAATTGCCTGTTTTCGATAAACTTAATATAGATATATTTTCTGAGAATACGCTTATATATTGTTTAAGCCAAACATAAAAAAATGTTCTGAGAATTAAGCTGTAAATATCAATGTTCTTACAATTCTTGATTAATGTCAGGGTTGGGGACGGGGATGGAAGTACACCCTCTCGCACACCCTTTCATGCACTTATGATTTGATGTAAACAAAAAAATGTTCGCCTTTTGGGACGCATAGAAAAAATAATTCCAGTTCACAATAATAATTAAACGACACGTTGTGGAATTCAGGCATGAGCTTACCTTTTCATTCAGTCCAACGCAAGCCGTTTCGGGTGTCTTGTAGTTGTGTTTATTCACGAAAAATTGCTCGGATAATAGCAGCAGAAAATTCTAGAGGGAGGAAAAGTTTTCCTGCCAGGGATGAAAATTTTCTTCTCCAGAAGGGGACAAATTTTTGTCAGGGAGAAAATCTTTGGCATCCACCCCCAAACCCCTGTCAATTCGCACACTGCCTTTACCTCTTATTGCTTTATTCACATACCGAATAACAAGGGGGATATGCTTATTCTGAATTGTACTGAAACATACCACTTCCACAGATTTTCCACTTCGAGCACTGATGTTATGTATAATCAGATTGGAGAGAAAAGAAGATGGTCTGCACATCCCATAAACTACATACTTCAATCCACTGAAGTTTCTCTTAATTTCTGTCCTTGTATTCCTCGGATGACATCCCAAATTGCGTCTGCTTTTCTCTTCTTTATTTCGTCAATAAATTGTTCAGAGCGTACGGGATCCATTCCTTCCTGAGCCACAATGACTAGGTTGGCAACAGTGTAGTACGCGTCGACCGCACGTCGCCCTTCTATAAACAGAACAATTCCTTCTCATGTAGTTCACGTGATGCATAAAAGGACTGTAAATAATTCGTCTGGATAATTCTAGCACGTGCTGATTAAAGATCTTTCTAGTAGTTCTGCTGTTTATCAAACTTGCGCACCCAAATAAAAAAACAAAGAAGGTGATCAGGGTTGCAATTGCAATACGTCTTCATCATATTGCAGCAATGTGTTTATGGAGGATGTAACTAATTACAAAAGGTGAATAAATGTACATATGTATTTAAGTTTCCTTTAAGGGTCTTCTATGGTTACGCCTCTCATTTTTTACTTACTTCAAAATATCACAGAAGTAAACGAGCTATTTTAACCTTAATTGTTTAGTAATTTTAAATAAAATGCTATTTACTGGAAAACTAAGCAATGAGGAGATACAGTGATAAAGTGAAGGAGGAACCACAGAAGACACTTAATCTTCTGAGTTTGTGGTTATGTGGAGTGATATACACTAAAGTAAGCTTTACACTCTACGAAATCCTATTACGCTTTAATCTTTTAAAAGGTTTCTGTTAGGCATTAGATAAAATACTACTTGAAAAATCGGTTGGCTCTTTATGTGGGTCAGTCCATTTGAAATCGCCCAATTTCAGATTAAAAGGTTGCTGAAACTAGTTGTACTGTACTGTATTTAAAGGATCGAAAAAAAAAAGCATTTGTTCTTTTTTTAGTGGTTCAGTTTCTGTTTATGACAAAACGCAAATTGTCATTTTGGAAATTAAATATTTTAATGAAAAAAATAAGGTGACGTGGGGTAATTTTGGCACGAGGTAAGGCCCTTTAATTTCTATGTATCTTGTCAGTTTTATAGTTCAATTCAGTGTCATATTTGTTATTTCGCATAACACTTACACAGTGCAAGCATAATTGTTTTATAAAAATGGTTTGAGTAGCTACTATAAACAATCAAAAAACTGCTTTCATCCGGCGCATGGGGATTTCATAACATTCTGTCTTGCGTTAATTTTAAGCTACCCTGTAGTTCTTTTAAAATATTTTTAATAATGTAGTTGATTTCATCATGTTCCAAACACTGTAAAAAATAATAACAATAGTTATTACAATAAATTATACCAGGAGTGCTATAATTACCCCATTTCTTGATGCTATGGGGTAATTATGGCAGCGTTCTCTTTGAACAAGAATATAAAAATTGCAGAAGAAAATGTATCAAAACAATATTTATTGGTACTCTGTTTATTGTCTGCTCAATTTGGATATCTTTGTCCTGTGACATAGGTAGATACCCACATTACAGTTGATTTTTTTTTTTTTTTTTGGTTAAATGTTTTGTTCTCATGACATGAGTTTTTAGGTAAGGCCTATAGACTACTACGATAGGGTAATGCATATAGGACGGATCGTTGACAATGATACAAAAAACAAAGAAGCTACGAGAAAGTTCCTTGAAAGAACAACATATGCTGAACCAGACTATGATTGGCCAAAAAGAACGATGTTGATATAGTGAAGTTAAATTTTATTTATTTATTTATTTATTTTATTTTATTGGCCTTCTTACTCTAAATGGACATGGACCGGACGCGTCCCTTTTATCAGCGAGGTTATATGAGACGTGGACCTGCAGTTTAAGGATACATATACTTGACAAATCTCAAATTTTGCACAGGGTCGATGTTTGCATTGTAACAAATGTTTAAAATTTGATCACTTGTACTTTACTAATTTTTATGTTATGGGTCTTCAAACATTGTGTGCACAGCTAATATTGTTGTTTCCAATTAGACAGAAAGGCAGTTGTCAAAAGAGTTGTGGGGAAGGGGGAGGGAAATAGCACAATTTTGTCCAAAAATCCCCTAAAAATTCTTACCCTAACCATAATATAAAATCAATATTTTTGTGATGGCATTTTTATATTTTCTTTAAAACTATACATTAAAGCCCAAAACGTATATAACAAGATCCTTTAACCCTTCTCTTATTTCTTTCAGATGCGATGAACAAATTTGTTATTCGACGTTCGCTTTCTGATTTAAAAGATACGCCTGCTACTTCAAACCTTGTTACCAGCTCAGGAACACCAACTGCTTAAGAACAAGCAGCTCAGTGATCATTCTCTTCTCAATCTTCGACATCTTCATGTCCAACACCGACAGATTTGGCGAAAACTGGAGAACCTATCGAGCAAATCAAATTGAAGAATTATCAAAAGGACACACACAATAGATCATTCCAAATTGGATGGTACAATCGTTTTCCATGGCTGGAGTATCCAGCAGAGAGGGATGCAGCATTCTGTTACCCATCTCGCTTATTTCGTCCATTTGGGTCGAAAGAACCTACTTTTAAGGAAACGGGATTCAGAAATTGGAAAAATACTATGGATTCGAAAACATGAGTCAAGTGCTGTGCATATTAGTGCTATGTCCATGTGGGAAGAAAAAAAGAAGAGTATTTCTGGAAATGTTTGTGTTTCAACTCTCTTAAATGAAAGTGTTTTAGAAAAGAATAGATATTATGTTAGATCAATTGCAGAAGTTGGGCAGTTTCTTGTAGTTAATGAACTCGCTTTGCATGGAAGCTGTTCAATTGACGAAGAAACTGAAGACGGTTTGTTCAGAAATCTTTTTAAGTCAGAAATCATTAAAACAAGGCACAAAGTTGGCTGATTGTTCCTGAATTGTTCAAAAAAAAACGCTACCTACTCTTCTCGGGAAATTCAAAATGAAATTATAGAAAATATGAGTGAAATTGTTCGAGAGGAGGTAGTAACAGAAAAAAAAAACAGCCGATGTGCCAGCATTTACTTTACTTGAAGATGGAACTAGAGACAAAAATAACAGGGAAAATATTGCCTTAGGTATTCGTTTTGTGAAGAATGTGACAATACTGGAATCTCTGATTGACGTACAGACAAGTACAAAACTTGACGCTGTTTCTTTCACTAATCTGACACTTAAGATTCTGAAAGACAATGAATGATCTGGACTCACAAAACTTGTTTAGTCAATGTTATGATGGAACAAGTGTTATGAGTGGCAAGACAGGAGGTGTTCAAGCTTTACTTCAAAATATCGTTGGCAAAAAAAAAAAAAAAATCCCTATGTTCACTGTTTTAATCCTCGGTTGCACCTAGTGATAGTTAAGGCTGTTTCTGAAATGCATGAAATACGGAACTTTTTTTTTATCAATGTTCAATGCTTTATGAGTTTCTACAGCGTCCGAAAGTAGCTGAACTGTATGATGGCAAGAAAGTAGTCAGACTCTTGGCAGGGGCATTTTGCAGTTACCAAGACAATGATAAAAAAAAATACAGTGAAATAGTGAAAGCATTACAAAGTGTCAGAAACACAAAATTAAATGGAAGTGGCATTGCAACAAGCATTGGTTTGGTCTCAGTGATGACAGCATGGGAATTTCCTTTCTGTACAGTACTCATGAAAATATTATTAAGCATAATGGATCCTGCAGATAAAGTTCTACAGAGTCGTAACACTAGTTTGACATGCAATAATCATCATTCAGTCTGTCAAAAAGCAGATTTGTCACCGTTGTCGAGACCAGTTTGAATCTTTGCTGAAAGAAGCGGATGCTTTATTGGACGTGAAAAGGGGTTCAGAAACTGAGCCTGCAATGAAGCGACAGAGAAAGAATGTGACAATGGATGATTTCGTTATAACTGACACATTTCCAAGCCATTCTTCCGAATCCCCACAAAAATTTCTAAAAAGGATGTTTTATGAAACCATAGACATTATCATCAGCGAGTTAGAGTCGAGATTTGATGAAAATAGTGAACTGATGTGGAAGCAATTGGAAGTGTTTATGACTCTGATCTTGACAAAGTGAAGTACTTGTCATCACTAGGAATCCCCAAAGAAGAACTTCTAGCAGTGAAGGAATACCTACCGTGGCAGAAAATCATAGGCAATGACCATATCTTTCGGGAAATTTTCAAACAACGTGCTGCGTTAAAAAAAAAAAAAAAAAAAAACATACGAATTGCATTTGTCAACACATTTGGAAGCAGCACAGTATTGTCTGAATCAACGGTCTCTGTTCTTACCAACTTGAGCAGACCACAGAGGAACAGACACACAGGCGCCTAGCTAATTTAGTCTACTTAGTATTTGAAAAAAAAAGCGACTTGGATTCAATGATAGGAAGAATAGGAAGCTTCAATTGTACTGATAGCAGCTGATGAACTGTATTTTTTCTAGAGGCCAAGCATTTATAGTCTTCCGAGATTTTAGGATTACACGTAAATTCATAAATTGTAGCTGTTTCATGTTTTCTGTTTCCGTGATTGTATTGAGATAAATAAATCATTATTTGAAAATAAGTATTACATAAGTGTCATCGACTTGTTTATGAAAAGAACCGTAAATAAAAAAAGTATTCTGTTCTGTACAAACCATCGTCCTCTTTAGTTTAAAATTGTAATGTACAGATTTTATAGTCACGTTAGTAAATCTGATAATAATAATGTTTGAACATAATTTCTAAATGTTTTCTAAGCTGCTAAAACACCTATATGTATTTTTCAATCTTGCTTGTTAAAATATCTTGCTTCTTACTGCAATCCGAGAATCTCGTAGGGACAGTCTCCTCTGGATTGGAACAGAACAAAGATGTTCGTGCGGTGCCTCTATGAGGTGCCCAATTCAATTCGAGCAAAGACAGCTGAGAGACAGGAGTGGAATGTGGGTCCCTAAATGTAAAATAAAAGTGCAATATTGTATGTACATAAAACACTGTATCAAGCTCTCTTCAGGCTTGGTGATTATGAACTCGCATCATTGCTTGTTAATTGAGACTTCTGTATTGAAAAGCTAAGTCGACAATCGTAACGCTCAGCTTGGTATCTTTCAGTCATACCAGCAACTGCATTCAAAATTAAAACTCATATTAATCTCTTAATGTTGAGAATGATTGGATGATACATGTGAGCAGTGCCAAGAATATATCACACCCGGTAGCAAAAACTGGAATATACCGTGGATTTATTTTAATTAGTGAAATCGATTTCTGGAAGGTATACAATGTATATTAACAAACAGAAATGTTAAAAGTCATTAGTACAAATACGTAAAAAGCTTTGGTCTTAGGGTTATTTAAAAAAAATCACATAAATAGCTACAATTTTAATTCATTTTAACAGTGAATTATTCAACTAAAAATGTAGGATTTTTTTTCTTTTAATGATATATTAAACTTCGTTCTTTTGTATATTGACATAAACTATTGATTTGTTTCTCAATAATCTTCCTTACAGTCTGGCAAGCATTATAAAAATCGACTGCCTTAATTATGTCAGTTCGTCACGCTGCACATATAAAAGGTATTATACACTGCAGAATATTTGAACCGAGCGGCCGTGGACGAGTGGTTAGCTTAGCATTCGGGAGGTCGTGGGTTCAATCCCAGCAGCCGACAATCCTGATTCAGGTTTTTAAGAGTTATTCCTCAGTCACACCAGGCGAATACCGCGATAGTACCTTCAACTTAGGCTCAGGTCGACACCTTCCTGCAGCCTTTCCTCTTCACTATCCCGGCCTGAGCCTTAGATGCCTAAAGGGCCAAATTCAAATACAGAATATATGGTGAAAGGTAAATTGATTTTATATGATACGTTAGAGTCAAAGGTTCTATAAAAAAAAGCATTTCAAACTTTTTTCTAATAACAGTAGATTTTGTGTAAATCAGTAGTGTTGTCAGTTTGTGATATACTAGCATAAATATTGGGGATCACGTTCTCGATTAAATAACACATATTATATATATTTAAAATACTAATATTAGGCCCCTATATGTCGACCTACAACTGCAATAAACTTGATTTAGGGTAAATTGAGTTCAAAGTTGAACAGCAATTGACAGGCAGGAGTGGAATGAGTAATTGAATGGATTGAACTGTAACAATATTGATGGTTCTGCAGGAATTTTCTTTACTATTATCTGATAACGTGATCAGAAACAATTGTGTTCTGCAAATTAATATTGAGTTTATAGTTCATTGATTAGTAACAGTCGACACTTATATCCCTTAGCATTTAAAGTTGAAAGTTGAAACATATTTTATACAAGGGATAAAAAACATAAATCTAGAGACCATAATGGATATTTTTTGTTTGTTTTCTGGTTGGCCGATGTCTGCACATCTGTGTGCATATGAAGGTTTATTCTTCATATTATTATTATTGTATTATTATTATTGTTGCATGCAGCTATAGTTGATTTTCGTTAGTTGTAGGATTGAGGCGTATGCGCGAACAAAATGTTACATTTTAAAAGATAACACATAGGCTCAATTGTTATAACATCCAAGCTGAATTGGTGTGCTTCAAAAGATGGGACTTAAAATTTTTGGTAAAGTGGGTTCCAAACCAATTCGTTTTGCGCACATCAGCGGGAATTGAGCCAGTGACCACACGTGTAGTGATCGGCTGCACTGATCTTCCGGTCCACACGAAGGTCCCGTTTGTTGGTATCGGTTATTTCGTTTGTGAGTTCTTTCGGTCGTAGGTGCGTATTAAAGTCTGATAATTCCAAATTATTTGGAGTTACTGTTACCGAGTAAATTTCATTTTAAAAAAATATATGCTCTCAAAATTTAACGTTGAAATATTCACTAAGTTTGCAGTCTACCTACGCCACCAACTAAACTTCTTTCATTAAAAAAAAAAAAGCGCAACTAATCCAGCAAAATTCTGGGAACATTTAGTCGAATTCTGGGCAAAAACAAACAAAAAAAAACTTAACATTCCCACACGAACTCGACAAACTTACTCTAAATTATACTGATGGTTTAACATATGAAAATACAAAAGTAGTTTAAATCTTCTGGAGATTGCCCAGCTACGCATTAAACAAAGAGCACAAAAATAAAATAACTTCCCACTATCTCTTCAAAAACAAATAAAGTAACAAACGTTCCCCAACGAGATATGAGTGTCAAATCCAACCGATGCTCTCTTCACACACACACACACTGGGAGCTATAGAAAAATGGAGAAGAATAAACATACCTAAAAGAACCTGAGGCTTAGGCAGAATACTAGAAATGTTGACTAAAGAAAGAGTACATTGATCACTCGCTATTATTAGCATAAAATCACAGAAGCATAATTTAACCAAACGGATTTTCTTAGTTAAAAATAAATCCCAAAATGTCAGTGCTTCAAACAAAACATAACGAACAGCAATTAAGAAGAATAAAATGAAAAACTCTGTATAAGACATAGGTGACAGGAGGTAACCTGTCCTTCAGCACTTCTACCAAAGAAAGCCTGATTATCTCCCGAACTAAACTACTAAAAATATCCAGAAAAGAATATAAAAGGGTCTGGTCACACTTATTCCCAAAAACTGCAAATTAGGAAGAGAAGATTACTATCAACCACTACTATGGACTATGCTACTGCTTAATTGCATATTCAATATTATAAGTAAGTAGTTAACCAACATGAAACGAGGGTGAAAACCAAACACAAAATAAAAGGCTAGTCATATTGTTTCAATAGATGTGGTGCGCACCTAAAAAACAAGCATTAAATAATGAAATCAAATACAATATTCAGGAACAAATGAACAGTATCACAACTGGACAAGAAACCCACAAATACTAGACTTGAACCTCCTACAAAATTATATAGACCTCGTGGGAATTATTAGCAAAACTGTACCCAATAAATGGCGTACATTAATCTTCAAAACCTTGGAATCACATATACTTGCATGTAATTGCTGAAGTAGAACAGTTTATTTACTAAAAACCAGCTAGTTCAAAAATGTGTACTAGAAAGCAAATACGAAAAGGGAGTTGCTCTAAAATGTTAACTACAAATACAAAGGAACAAAAATTTTCACTCTGTGTTATTTCTTAAATAACTAGGTGAATGGAAATCCACATATAGTCAACACAACCCTTAGACCATTTCAAAGAACATAATCTTCAAACATATGTATTGAGAAGGAAACGAAAAAGAGAGAGGAAAAGAAAAAGAAGAAATATACCAAAGAAAACTTTTGTTAATTATTATCAACATAGTAGTCTGCTTATGAGAGATACACAGACGAACGACATACGCTAACTACAAGATCAAAAACGTTATGCCTTGCAAACCATAGCAATTGAAGCTACTTGAAGTTGAAAATTACTCATGAAATTCAAAGTTTCCTCAGCTAGAAAAGCTACACAAGTAGTAGGTTCCAATGAATATACCACATATCAACACAAGCGAAGGAGAGTGATTCTCTGATTGAATTCCAGAGAATCGGGCTTCGATCCCCAATGATCATACTATAATAGGTGACGACATTGTTGGTTTCTTTCAGTGGTAAAGAGGTGCACTTATGTCCCTTGCGCTCCAAACATCACTCCAACGTTAGTAAGAGCACGGATACCTTATCTGTGGTAAGAGGTTAAGTGAAAGACCCCCCCACAGCGCATCGCAGGACGGAAAAGTATCTGTTCTCCAAACAGAATAGACCATTTTTAGATCCCCTGTATACTTAACTCAATATTTTTGAAAATGTCACTTATACTCCTTGGCTTTTAGGGTTCTTCTATAAAATATCTTTACTGAGAAAGAAAATGTTTCAGAAAGACAAATCAAGATTAATTATTTGCTTATAGAGTTTTGAGAGCATACCTCTCTTTATAAGTATATCTCTAAAAGGACATCATGAGTAATTTACACAAATTCAAGTCTATTGACGAGTTCACTCCAAGTGCTGACAATAGTGTCCACTGAGAACAGCCTCCTCGATCCTACTCTTCAATTCCACCAAGACACAGTGGTGCATTTTAGCCCTGGTACCGCCAGGGCAATTGTTAAATAATGTATCTATTTATAGATCTAAAGAGATGTTTTTACGGAGCCAGTGCACTGTTTTGTGTAGAAGTTCATCATTGCCAAGACAGTAACTTAGTTACAGTAGACAAATGTCATTTATGCAACACCAACATGAATAAGCCGAGAGGCACAAGGTTCGCGAAACGGGATGAATATATGATATGGGACAGTCGTGGCAAATTCACCTATCTGGGACTTTCGCATTGTGACGTTCTCACGCATTAATACCGCATTATGGTTGTGCTCCATCAAGTTGAAAAAAATCAAATTGAGGGGAACATATACAGTTCAAGTACATCAAAGTAATTGTATTTACTACGTCTTACCGGATAGGCTTCAATGATTCCGTGAAAACTACTTTTTGCATCCTTTCCACTGTTGCAACTGACATGTTTGGCCTATCTGCTCCCTGTTGGTGTAAAATGGGGCCAGTACTTCAAAATATTTTAATGAATCTTCAGTGATTATCTTGCGCTCTTTTCAATTATAACGCTCAATAATGACAGGGTATTTTGTTCCCCACAACCACAATACGTTAATTGCCTTTTCTTTCATAGTTGCCATTTTTACTGTTTCGTCGCAATGGTGCTGAGTGCCGCCAAAAAGCACGGAGTTTTGTTATGGAGTTCTTTGTTTTCAGATGTTTTTTGATGCTTGTACTAACGAACTCTATGAACGACTCCCCCTATCCTCAGTCGGAAATTGCATCATTCGATCACTTGATCTCTCAGATGTGATGGGGTTCGTTGTTCGAATAAAGCATGACCATTCTTTTGTGAAAAATTATTGATCCTTGAAGTTTTATTTCATGGCGATTCCTGTATTGTGTGTAAATGCCAATAGGAATAATCGTTATCAATTAATTAACAATTTCCAAGTTTTGTTTAGATGTACTTCATTCGTTAAGATTTTGGTGACACAGTGTATATTACGATGGCTATGGCTATTGATATATAGTCTATACTCAACACTCCCTTCTTAATTTTCAACTTAAGAAGGAAGCATTGCCTAGCGTATCAAGTCCAATCAATTATATATCGTGACTACACCTGTACATCAAATGAAATGAGTGTCATCATCACCATTATCATTGAAACACCCATTGAAAAACGCTTTCAAATCTTTTCTGTCTGTTTGACAGCTGAAGAGATGTTTTATTGTCATCCAAGTTTTATGTTATTTCCTCATTGCATAACCAACTCGTACTCTTATGTGCAAAATAGTACTGTAAAAGTGGTTGATATTCGCGCACTACTAATGTCTGGCTTCTGAATTGCAAGTTACACAAAATAAGCGTTAGACAGCAAGCAACACCACTACAAGGGGGAAAAAATGAAAGGTGCATTTGGTAAATAGGTAGAAGAAAAAAAATGCTTGTAAACAACCTCGGCGGAATGTGGGCGATGCGCGCGACAGATACTCCATCACTTTCACATGTCATTCAATCTCTCTCTCTCTCTCTCTCTCTCTCTCTCTCTCTCTTTCTCTCTCTCTCTCTCTTGACTAGTGGTTAAGATGTTCCCAAAGAAAAAAGAAAAAAAATGGCAATCCTCATCATCACTTTCTTCTTTATTACCATGTTCTGATTGGCTGAGATTAGCTGAGGGGAGAGTCTGTACAATGTAAATTTCATACTTTGTGGTTGGCCAGAAACAACTGTTACTTGACATGTTATAAGATCCTTATATTTAAAAAAAAAAAATTAATTAAATACAACTGGCTAGCTAGAAACGAAAAGGTTGGCTATTTTTTAATGGAAGGCTGCAGTATCATCTCTCTCTCTCTCTCTCTCTCTCTCTTTCTCTCTCTCTCTCTCTCTCTCTTTCTCTCTCTCTCTCTTTCTCTCTCTCTCTCTCTCTGAGAATTCTACTGGTAATGTTGCTTGTTGTTGCAACTTTTACATAGTGTTTGGGTCGACAACTAGGAAATGTTTTTTCTGTCACCGTTTCCCCTCCTTTCACTAATTTCGTATTTCTCTGGATGTCTTCAGTCATCTTCTCTGACAATCTTAATAGTCCTGCTGTCATATTTAGCAAAACAGAAGGAAACCGCCGGAATATATCTTCAACCATCCCATCTAGTCTTCTGGCCAACGATGTTTTTTTTTGTTATAGACATTCACTGAAAGACAACAAAGCGTAGAAAATTTTTCTTTAACTTACAAATAGTAGGGACGAAACTATAATATTTTTTTTAAAGATAATAAATCTTATGGTCTGCTGCAAAAGTGAATAATATTTGTGGAAAACACAATAGTGATGATACCATCTGAAACGTTACATGGAAGTAAGCAAACAGTATGGATGCAATGGATCTAACGTCGTATTTCAAAGCAATTTGTTTGTCGAGATTCTAGGTCCAAAGCTTCAAGAATACATTGACAAATTTCGTTCAAACTTCTTTCTTCTAAACATTTCAATGGTATTTTATAACTTCAATTCATCTACGACTTTATTATACTCACTGTGGTAGGAGAAAGGGATGGAAAGTATATCACATCTCTTGTTCAATGTACCATTCTGAAATCTACCTCCGAGAGAAAACCACGCCGACTTGAATTAGAACCGACCAAACTGAAAGATGAGGAAACAATCGCAATTTCGCCGAGCCATGCAACTAGGCTTCAGGAAGATTATACTGAAACCAAATTTGCTAGAAACTCTTAAAACTTTTCTTGGTACACTTTGATTAAGTGGTCCCCAATTTTGACGGTCAAGTGCTCTGCTGCTTCAGTGTGATCTTGTTTCCTGTAGGTGCTGTTGATAATGCGTTTGTTGTAGAGAATATTATTTCTGCTCACACAGATATGGACTTGGTGGTGGACTATGTGAAATTTGTTTAGAGCTTTTTCTATCAAAAGCTCTAAAAAGAAATTCGCTTCAATAAAGTGACCAAATCATAGCTCGCCTTTCACGTCCTCGGCTTTCCCAGCCAGATTTGATCAGTTGAAGCAATAGAACACCAAAATATACACAAGGGAGTGCCAAATATTTATATATTGGCAAACTGTGTGTTGATAGCAGATGACATTTACCGTTACAGTTAGTAGGTGGTACGACTGCAAGTGACTGAATGTCAACATATGAAATTATCTTAAAAATATTTTAGGTTTCGTCATAACCAATAACACTTCTAGGCTAAATAAGAGACATTATGATGTTCATTCATTCTGAGAAAAATTATTATATTAACTTGTTCTGCCAGGAAGCAGGTTCTGTCCGGAAGATCGTTTGCGATGAGTAATAGTGAACCAGTGGTGATATGCCTTTGCCTTCCATCGGTTGTAGGTGAAAACACTTTTAGGATGGGCTCCGAAGCCCTACTGGGGTTTGAATGCGTAATACACTAATTTTAAAGCATTAAACGTAGCCAACCATTTATCGAGGATACAGGACTGCAGATGAAATGGGCATCTTAAACCTAACTTCATCACAAACCGGAAGAACCACGTTCACGGGTATCTTCGATAAAGGGAAAATGGAACCGAAGACTTTCTGATTGATGTACTAATTATTGTCATGATTTCTGATGACCGCCCATGACTTTACTTCTTATCATATATAATACTGGTGCTCGTATAGACAAAAGTTGGTCACGCCTAGTTTAGAAAATAGCATATTCATGCGAACACTTTCTACGTAAAGGTGATACGGACTTAACTTTTATAAGCGACGCTTCTGATTTTCAGCATTTAACGAATTGACGCTATTTCGGTTTAAGCAAATTGTATTGTTGTACTCTACAATTAGCAGAGGTAATAATCGTCAATTGTCAGTGTATTAACTTGGCAATGAACAACAAAAGCTATATTTTATTAACAATACTCTGTTATTATCACTGAATCCATGACTACATTTTCTTCAATATTCTAACAATATTTACACTAACAGGAAGACTACCTGGAAAGGATTTCACTATCGTGGCTTCAGAAATAGTAAGTTATTAGCCAAGTCAGTTTTTGGCGAACCATTTGTCGATAATCGGGACACAACTTTGCAGTATCTCCGAAGTTAACAAGTGGTTTGCTAAAGAGTGTCCGGCAAGCGTCTTGCTATAATGGTCACAGAAATAGCAAGGAGTTTACCAAGTCAGATTTAGATGCCCAAATCAGGTTTAGTATAGCATCTGTTAACTTCCGGGGCAGAGAGATTGAGAGAGAGAACACATTCGAGATCATCAGCTGCGTACACACGGTCGACCAAATGCGGTGTGACTGTGTGAGTTGGTTCTTCGGCCTAAGTTCGTATGGTACAAACGATCTTGCGTCTCTCTATCAACTTTATAAACACTAGAGGCCCTCAGAGTCGGATGGTAGAGACCTTGACGAGGTTGTGAGGCTTTCAACCAACATCTACCTGTACCACAAATACCAAAAATCTGTAACATTGGACAAAAATAAATTACTTGAGGTCGATCCTGAAATACCACTCGTAGTTTCAGCGAACCATCTCATCCGCCAATTCTCAACAAAACATTAACGAAACTGTAACTTTGTACTAAACTCTAGTAGACACAGGGTATCTTGCGGATGAAATGCCCATTTTGACACTTCAGTGAAGATAGATCATTAATTAAGAAGCATCACAACTGTATTTCATAAGCACAAATTGGAAGGTAATTTCGCTCACTTTCCTTTTGTGAAGCAAGCTACCGAGGATGAAATCTTCACAACTCCTTTAAAAGTAATTGGAAAGCCCCTTTGCACACATATTTAAAGAACGATTTTTCTGATTTCCATAAATATGCAACGAAATTCGACTATTTCAGTATCCTTTTATTATTGGCATAGATCAGCTTCCCAATTCTATGCAAACTGAGTTAATTGAACTGCAAAATAATTGCGCTTTAAAGGACAGTTTTAACAACAGAAATTTGAGTTTATAGTAGCCTCCCGGAAACACCCCCCAGTATAAAACCTTTTGTTTTGAAATGAGTTGTATCATTAGGTAGTCGTGGAAAAAAACATTTTCACTCATGAGTTATAGAAAAAATAACTAAATAAGGACTGTTTTCTCCTTACGGATGATAAATTACATTCTCTTTTTCGAATTTCTACTTCCAAAGTGGGCACATACGAGCATATTCCTAAATTGGCTAAAGTTCAATTCAAAGGCTAAAATAACTAACTTCAAAAGTCACATTAAAGGAAATTGAAGACAAATATGTGTATAGGCATAAATAGTTTTGTCTTCTAATAATATAGTAATTAAGCTAGTGTTGTTTAACTGATTCGATGTTCGATATAAAGAATTTTTAAAAATATAGATATAAAGAAGTAATTATGATACATTTTGTACACATATTTCCCTAACAAAAGCACTTTATAATTTTTATGTAGCAGCTTCTTGTTAACGAAGAATTATTCATTAAATCTGTGCAATGTGAAATTAATTACATTTTAATAATTTACCACATTTACATAAACAGTTCAACATATGTCTGCTCAAGATATGTAATATACAAGGTATTATATACACACTATATGCTAGTTTCGCAAATATTAAAGTTAAAAGTTGATCTAAAAATCTGTATGTTCATAATATCTCCACTTATCTAGCAATCACCACGCCTCACAGTTAACCTTATTTGGCCCGCGTGTCCAAAAGGTTTGTCGACCTCTGCCTTGGATATTGCATACCGGCTGTGCAGAGGCGGTTGTCCAGAGGACGAAGTGATTGTCGTTTGTCATGGCTGAGTCTAGAAATTTGATAAAATGTCATCTTTCTGAGAGTTGGTGAGAGATTAAAATTATAATGAAAGTAATTTCACGTAAAACTGAAACACTTTTTATTTTATTAACCATTCTTTGGAGTTTTTAGGTTCATTGGTCATTTCTCCGCTTTTATAGTAGTTCTCAAACTTCGCTCTTATTTCCCTCCTTTGTAAAATTTCTTAATATGTTTCACGGTCACGTGTCTGTGTTTAATAAATTGCAATATTTCAAGACACACCTCTTTTTGCTTTTAATAAAACATCGTAAACTATTTCGATAACTCATGTACTAGTTGCAAGTATTTTGCATTCAAAACACCACGCGGTATTAATTTCCGTTGGTAACATACAAAATGTACAGACATGTTAGTTACTGCAGTAACTGGAAATCCAACCAGAACCTCGCAACATACAAGAGCAACATACATCACTTCTGTTTTTAGGATCTACAAATGTAATTTTATGCATAAGTTTTTTATATCTCATTTTGTTCTTCCAATGATACAAAAAGAAAATGGATCTTTTACCAGGGTGAGTCATATGTTCGTAAAGTTGGGTGGCCCCGCCCACTCGATGCCGGAAAACCATGCGCAACGTGTAGAACAGGTGAAGGTAGTGATAGAAGAAAGCGTGTCACGTGTCTGTCTGATCACAGCGTTAACGGTGTGTGGGAGGAACTACGCGTTGAATATACAGTTGGCAGGACAATGGCTGAGGAGAAACTTGTGTGTCGTGTGCTTCTGCGCCATTACTGGATAAAGGGGCTGAATGCAGCAGCAGCAGCCAAGGAAATTTGTGCCGTAGAAGGTGAAGGTACTGTCCACCCGTCCACAGCTAGAAAGTGGTTTCAACGTTTTCGGTCTGGTGACACCAGTCTCGATGACAAGCCCAAGAGTGGACGCCCTGTGACGACGGATATCGATATCCTCCTGAACGCTGTTAAAGGAAACCCAGGAGCCAGTACCCGTCAGCTGGCAGATGAGGCCCAGACATCACAAACCAGTGCCGTTCGTCATCTGCATCCACTTGGGTTTCGCTCCAAGCAACCGAGAATGGTTCCCCATGATTTGATTCCCTCTCAAGCTCAACAACGTGTGACCCTGTGTGAAAAACTGCTTCGAAACCCAACTGACGACAGGTTTTTACGGCGCATCATCACGAATGATGAAAAGTGGATCTTTCTTCGTTATTCTGGCACCGGGAAACAATGGCTTCTACCAGGTACCGAGGCGCAACCAGTGATTCAAAGAGGGCGGTTTGAAGAGAAAACAATGCTGTGTGTGTGTGATGGAATTTCGAAGGTCCGGTGCACTGGGAGCTCGTTCCACATGGTCGTTCCGTAGATGGAACATTGTATGCTGAACAGCTGCAACGGGTATACGACATTGTGAGCCGTCGTTATCCAGCACTGGTGAACCGAAAGCGACTGCTCCTCCAATTTGACAACGCTCCATGCCACAGGTCAAGAAGAGTCCGCCAGCACATTGCGGACATGGATGGCGTGGACATTTTGTCACACATACCCTACAGTCCCGACCTTGCGCCATCTGATTTTCATCTGTTTCGTTCCATGGCACGCTTCCTGCGGGGCAGATAATTCCATTCCGTGGATGATGTGACAACTGGCATTACTGAGTTCTTTGCTTCACAGCCTGCAGCCTGGTATCGTCAGGGACTTGTGTGACTGGTGGAACGTTGGAGAAGGACCATACAGTGTGATGGAATGTACTTCGTCGAATAGGCTTCTGTGGTACAGGGGGAGGCGGGTGCTGCACATTATCCATGAAAACGCTACGAACATATGACTCACCCTGGTATAACCCGTAATACTATCTAATTTGTAACACTACTCGTAACTTTATTAAGATTCATGAATATGAAAGGAAAATAACTGTTTTCCGACCAAAATCCCCTCTGTTTCAGCTTTTTCCAGTCGCTGTGTTTTTTCTCAGTATCCTGTTCTTGCAGCATACTACTTCTGGATCAGTAGTAATAACTTCTTTACATCAGACACGGCCAAAACTAGTCCCGTGGGCCTAGATATTTAATCGTAATTAAATTAAAGTTAAAAGATATTTACGATTAAGTATTCTGTAATGCTCTCACAATACTAAAATGATTTACCGAAGATAGTAATTAAATATATATAATCATCACCTTGAAAAACGCCGAGTTTAGAAGTTTTTTGTTTAAGTTCCGTCCAAAAGTGTGCCGATAGGGTTGCCAACTCCAAATTTTATTTAAAAAAAAACGAAATGTCAAATTATTACAGTTTGGAAACTGGACATGCAGTACACTAAGAAATATGAATGCACTCACTTCACTATTACCCGAAACACATTAATTTAAATTATTTTTTAAATAACTCGTACCAACTTGTATAGGAACGTACGAAATTCAACAACGCTCTTGGAGTTTGTTTCATGGTAACGAAAGTTCTTTCCGTTCTTGTTAATCAGAAACGAAAAGGTATACAGAAATTGTAATTTACCGTTAGTCCTCAAAGTAACCCTCATTGGCATCCAGAATCTTTTGCTGATATTCTTTGAGCTGCGCAATGCCTTAGTTATAAAACTGAGGGGCCTTGGCCACAAAGAAGTCAGTGAATGCCTGTTGCAAGTCTGTCTCACTGGCGAAGGAATTCCCACGAAGGTGATAATCTGTAAGTGCAAGGTCCGGGAAGTATGGTGAGTGGCACAGTGTCTCACGGCTAAGTCGCGGTATGGTACCTTAGGCCACACGCGGCCTGGCATTGTCGACAAACGAATCTACTCTCCTTTTTCTGCAGCACATGTTGCACACATCCCAACTGCTGCAACAAGTCCGCAGTGATGGTTTGGAGCGGTGGTAGCAGTTCGTAGTACACCACTTGTTGACCAGTACACCAGATACAAAGCATGGTATTGAGTGAGTTTAAAGGTGCTCTTGTTGTGTTAGGCACAGGGTCCCGCAGTGACAATCAATGTCTGACACGCTTGGGAGTCTCATACAAGACCCAGTTTTCGTCACTGGTGTGCACTCGATCGAATGTGGGTGTGTTGTGGTGCCGAGAAAGCAACGAAGAACAGCCTGTAATTATTTGGTCTTCGTTGCTTCCGACAGTGTGTGAGGCACCCACTTGCTCATCTTGTACGCCTTCCTTGACTACTGTCCTGCTATATGACCGCCTCGTCGTCGAAGGTCTGTGGCCGCTCACTGCGGTGTTTATCACACAGGGACAAATCTCCCGACCTGAATTTCTAGAACCAATGCCTGGTGGTGGGTTCATTCACAGCATTATCACCAAAGTCTTGACGTATTCGACTGTGGTCAAAGTCATCTTAAAGTCATAATGAAGACAATCCTGAACGAGCTGCTGAGACACGTCCATTTGTCTTCAACACTACTAGAGCTGTAGCTACTATGAGTTCGCAAAACTTGGTCACGGTCAATCCTCACACTCCCACCCCGATCGCTTTTCCAGCAACTGAGGCAAGAACATTTTTTGGCTAGCTCGTAAGTCAAATGTCTAATAGCCTAAGAGACGAAACGTCATTTAGTGGAGGCATGTAAAAAAATCACGATGAGTCTTACGAAAGAAAATCCAATGCAGAGTTTTGAGTTCACGAAAATGTGAAGAAATTTGATTTCCTCAATTCCAACTAACTGACGTCATTTAAGACATTATTGATAACAAGATGCAATAAAAGCATAAGTTATACTTGAGCTATAAATGTTGGGTTCAAATTAGCATAGAAAATCATGTGGTGTATACTGCAAACAGAAGAACAGTAAAACATAAAGAAATAAATTAATATTGATTCGAAATTACTATTTGAGTGACTAATAGATTACCAATCAATATGTTATGATCCACATAGTGTTCATTCGATACTTAATACGTATGCCTAGATTAAATTATGGCTGAAAATTTGAAATGATGTAAACAAGATTAATATTTACTGTTATGGTAAATAGTTCAGAACAGTTTTATGATAATATAGTTCTCAAAGTGATAAACAAATATAATTAGTGATGGGAGGAAAGTGCAAGCAGATATTTTCGGCGGAAAATAGTTGGAAATGTAGGCCAGCTTTGCAAAGTATTCTATTGCAGCAAAAGTTACACCACGGAATTTAGAAGTAAGTAAATATATTAAATACTACTCAGAACTTACAATAGTGGTTTCACCAGGCCCAGAATAAGCTACAATTCATGATTTAACACTATACTAACATTAAAATTGGTCTTCGCTCAAAGAGTAAGCTGTACACTACAGATTTAAACATTATTTAAATGCCCTTTTAGGAAACATTTATCAAAACTGGACATTTAGCGTCCGGTTTGAACTTGTAACCGGACAACTGTCCTAACAACCGGATTGTCCGGTTCAAAACCGGACGGTTGGCCACCCTAAATGTGCGGCTGATGAAGCTACATCATATATTGGTCCTCGTGTAGAAAGAAGTTGGCCACGCCTCATTTACAGCAAAAATATCAACAACAAATCATCAACAACACAAATCATTGATAAGGTAAATCATCAATAACATAATTCATAGACAGGACAAATCATCAAAATCACTGGTAGTAAATTCAACAACAGTAAAATCATTAAGGCCAATCTTATCAGCAACGAAGTCGTCGATGACGGGTTTATCAATATTAAATATGTCGACGGGTCTCCATTCTAAATTTCATTCTGGCATTCGTGTGGTCGAATTGACGTAAAATGTGAATATCCTTAGTCTAAATGTCCTGGGGTTACCAGTGTTCGAGTCTGCATTGTCTTCTCTGTGCTGATCCGAAGTAAGTGATTTTCTCCATTAGATCATGAGGGTTGGGTGCAATTAAATTATCAAGCAACAATAAAAATCAAACTTACCGTAACACATACCAACCTTTAAGGAAAGAAAATCAAAATGTCTTTTCTTCTCTTTGATTTTAGTAAATATGTTTGATGAAATAGCCAAATTGAACAGTTCTTTTTCTTTATACTTGCAACTTCGAGTAATATTAACGTTAGGTGTGTTTCAATATACTCTAGAGGCAAAATCACTTTGTGGTTCTCTCAGAACGCTCTACCAACAATTTTGAGAACCAATTAAATACTAGATTAATATATTTATTTTGAGCGCCAATGCAAAGACAAACTGCATATATGACACGGTGAGATGAAACATAATACTATCTTGCGAGATGTGGAAAGAGTAAGAGCTAGTGGCAACAGTCAGGCACAATAAAGGGTTAGTATTTTCGGTTAAACTAAACAACACAGAAGTTGATGCCATCTTTCCTTAATAAACAAGATAATCAATTGCCGTGAGCTTCTATTGATAGACAAAGGCATATCTATTTGTTACCGAAAATTAAGAACAGAAATTTTAATTATCTTTTCTGATCATCCCTATATATATATATATCCGTGGTATGTACGCCGAAATGCGTGGGTAGCTCCAAGCGGAGATGAATGAAGTGTGGTGCTTTTTATCTTCCCGTCCCACACCCTCGAGCCCTGAGCCAAAATTTAGCTTAAGATGTTTTCATCCTTTAAGAAAAGTCGAGATCGTCCCATCATCTTCAAGAAGAGACATCAACCATTCATAAACACAATCACGTGTATTGTTCTCTTAGAAAGGAAACGTTCTAGAACATTTCAAAAGCTAGTAAGCCAGTACGACGAACTGTATTTACTGATAACAATGGTGTTCCACCCTTTTCTTCCCTTCGGCATTGTGTTATTGTTGCTCCTTCTTGTTAATGAATGAACAGTAGTGATATCTGATACCATTAAACTAGGTGTAATGACATGACAACTTTTCAATGCCATAATTGGAATATGAAACCAAACTACACGTGAGCTATTATTATACGAGTTTTTTTGTGGGGAGATTAAAGCCAAATATCAAGTCTAAAAGTAGAATGAGGATTTTTCTTTTGGTTAAAGAATTTCGTAGACAGAGAACATTCCAGATTCTTTAGCCAGTTTATAAAATTCTAAAAATAACATCATGCCTTTTAACAAAAGATGCGGAAGGTGATATAAAGCTGGTGACACACTCGAGAGAGTCTCTTATTCAACTGTTGAAGGAGTTGAACAACAAATATTTTCTGCAAATTCACTGTGTTATCTCACGCGCTGAGAAAAGAGGAAAAGCAACAAGTCCTTTTACATTTTCATGCTAAAAGGAAAAATCATCTTGAAGTAATTCTTTCTTATTATAAAAAAAAAAGAAAAATATCCAACTTTATTTTTTTTTTAATCTTCTTCCGCGACGTGACTAGTTCCAGAAAGGGGACTCTTTTCTTAACGGTGGAATCCCGTGGCGGCTCAAGAGGAGGAGGTAAGTAGAGGATTTCCATAAATCCAAAACTCATGATTGTTGTACTGGTGTTGCCTTGAACCTCAGTACTATTTTCATGTTGTTTGTCTTCCGGTCTCCCTTATAACTGGCTGTGTTAATGCATTTAAAATTCTGCGAGGTCAGTGAGAGCACACGAAAAGATTGCAGCTTCCGTTTATCACCTTCTCTTACCTTTTTTTAAAAAAATCTTTCTATATCTTCTTTATCAATCCTTCTTCCTTGTTTCTCTCTTATTCTCACGAACTTATTTTCACTTTCTCTTTAATGTAATTTCTTCAATAACAGAGTAGGTTCAAGTTTAAAGAAAAGATGCTACGATACGAACCCTTTGAAAGTTACCTTCTCTTTCTATTGCATGTACAGATTGTTGTACACTCTGTTCCATTGTTCTTGGAACGTATGTTAGTTCGAAGTTGACTGAGCAAATTTTGGACTAAAAATATTCGTCAAAGAGTTTCTATGAATTAGGGTATGCATACTAGAGAGAGAGAAGCTAGCATTCAAAGCGAACACATGGCTCGTAGCGTGGTTTCTTTACGCTTGAATTTTTACCATGGTTTCTTTTTACACTTGAATCTATCGCGTTGTTAAAGAAATTACATAAAAGCGAAAACAAAAGGAATAGGCGTGGATAAGAAAGAAGGAAGAAAAGTCAACGTAATACATAGTTCCTAGTCTCTCCTCCTTTTCATTCTACGTCGAATATTACAATTGCGGATTCTGGCACAGTTAACAGCATTAATGGAGTTCTTTACCACAAAAATTAAATTTCAAACAAAAGAAAAAGTCTTGATGAGTGAAATTAAGTAATAATATGTATGTATCCATTGTGCTGATAGATACGCTATTTGCGGTATGAGAAGATATATCTGCAGAAATTTGTTTCGTTCCTGTGGGGATCTTGCCCGGCCAATGCAGTCAAACCCCATGGTACTGAACCCATTAATGCTGATGAGTGTACCGTCATGATCAGAAGTTCTGTCCTGTTGGTACAATTTATTTTGCGAATAACTTTGGAATTGTTCGACCTATTTGAGTACGGTTTCTTGCAACTTAAAGAGACAGTAATTTTCTGTAAGTTACAATAAAACTGTACTGAAATTAGTTTATCTATTCTAAAGTTATTCGCAAAAGAAATTTTACCAACAGGACACAACTACTGATCATGACAGTAAAACAAAAAATATATTTCGTTTACTGTAATCATCTCCTATAATGAACTCTATTGGCGTTGAGAAAGATATATGTCAAGTATTAGAGTACATTTTAGACGATATGATATCCTGGCAGTTTCTGGATACAACTCGAAAAATATGTTTGTATTTACTAGAAAGATAATGACACTCTCTTGTTAAAATACTAAACAAATTCCAGTCCATGAACGTAAATTTTCAATTTAACTGCAATCATACCCTAGTAGAATGACTGACTTTAACAAAATAACAAGAAAATATATCACTACTCCATTTTAACAATGTTTTTTGGAATTAGTTTGCAAGGATCTCCTCGACTCCCCCTTTTCTCCTCTAATATTTCATTTAACGTTAAGTTCTGGCGGAGTAGTTTTCATTTACAGGTTAAAATTATATGCTTTTCTTGTAGGAAATTATAAAAACAACGAACATGTGTCCAAAGATTAAGTTTTGCAATCAATGAGTGAGAAAACAAGCCTTCACAGCTTTCTGACACACTGATTGCCAAGATCAATCCAGCGCTACCAGGGAGAAAGCAAATCCGTATCAAACACCACTTCTTGTCCACGGATGGACTAGAAACGTTTGGAGTCGATACTCGTTATAATTATTGGTTATAGTTCTCTTACGAATCTACAAATGTCTGTTGTTGAGTACCTGTTTTATATTGCTCAATTTCGACACATCGCGGGTGCTAGTAAGAAGATAATTTTTGTGGTCTTTAGTCCGTCTTATTCCTCGAAGACATTTCTAGGACGCGACCATTTGCAATAATTACATCCATTCTTCCTAATCACATTAATAATTTGCATGCGAAGACTTGATTACAGGGTGTTCAATAAGACTTTGAAAAAAGAGAAAGAAAAATGTGGGAGAGAGAGATACCAATATATCGAGATGAGATATCTTTGCGCTGTCAAAATAAACGTTGAGAACATATCTATTTATTTTCAGATTTGTTTTTATCACTGAGTAACAAAAACACTCTGATGCTTACTGGGCAGTGCACTTCACGTTATATTTTATGCATTATGAAGATTTGTTCCTGGGTAAAAATTACCAGGTGTATGCATAAGTTTTTGCCGGTTTTTGTGGTAAAGAAAACACGGAATTTTCAAGGGAAATTAATTTTGTTTTATTCAAAATATTGGTCATCGGCTTCTACACATTTCGCAAATCTTTCAGGTAATTGATGCATACCGTGCCAGAAAAACTGCTTGTCTTTTGCGGCAAACCATTCGTAGAGCCATTTTCCAACGTCTTCGAAATTGTTGAAGTGCTGCTCTGCGAGCGCGTGCCCCATTGATGCGAAGAGGTGACAGTTAGATGGCACCAGGTCTGGGGAGTACGGTGGGTGCGGAAGGATGTCCCATTCAAGCGATTTCAAGGTGTCTTTCACTGGTTTTGTTGTGTGAGACGGCGCACTGTCGTGTAACACAATCACTTTGCCATGTCTTTGGGCCCATTCCGGTCGTCTTTCCATCAATACGTGATTTAAATTAATCATTTGTTGGCGATAGCGTTGTGCATTAACGGTTTCGCCGGGCTTCAAGAGTTCATAATACACAATACATAAGACACAAAGCATGGTCTTCTTGTCGAAGCGATTTGGCCTTTGTGTTGAAGGACCGGCTTCGCCAGGTGAAAGTCACGATTTTTTCCGCTTCGGGTTTTCAAAATAAATCCATTTTTCGTCACCCGTCACAATTCGATACAAAAAGGATTTTCTTTCGTGGCGTTGAAGCAGCATTTCACAAGTGACTGTGATTTTCCATTTGACGTTCATTCAAATCGTGTGGGACCCATTTACCCAGTTTATTGATCTTCCCCATTGCTCGTAAACGTCTGTTGATTGTTTCTTGTTACACATTTAATGCTTTTGCCAATTGCTGTTGAGTTTAAGTTGGGTCATCCTCCAATAACACCTGCAATTGCTCGTTTTCTCACTTTTGTGGTCTACCAGAGCGCGCACTGTCTTTCACATTGAAATCACCACTTTTAAATTGTCGAAACCATGTCTCACATGGAGCGTGTTCACCATATGTTTCTACCAGCACACGATGACTTTCAACAGCCTTTTTCTTTTGATTAAGTAAGAAAAGCAATGCTTGCCGCAAATGTTCTTTTTCAGGCACAAACTTCGACATGATCACTGAACAATAAAACAAAGACGCTAGTGTTTGGCGGACTCAACTTGTGTGTGTTTGTAGCTTAATGTCAGATGAACAATATGACGTATGTGTCAACTGAATACGCTGCGTACTTTTCGCTGGCGCCATCTCTTAGTTAAACCGGAAACTACTTATGCATACACCTGGTAGATCTATATGAAGAGCATAATGATTGAATGCTGACTTTACGTTTTAATTTCACTGAAAGTACACACAAGTGCAAACATTGACAATATGAGCACTTAACAAGGTTGTGGAATCTGTTTCCTATATATATATAAAAATATATATGTATATTTAAAATTCATAACTGTTAACTATTGCAGTTATTAGGTTTGATTAATCTGAAGATTGTTTTAAATTAGATTGGATTAGGTCTAATTCACTGAGAGTGAGTTGTGTAATAAACTATATCCGAAGTTTTACCAATCATTCTAACAATTGAATGAGTCATTGTTAAAAGGGGCCACTAAAAATGCATAGCACATAATCCTCTTTTAACAATGACTGATTCAGTTGTAACACAATTCCTCAGAATACTCGTAAGATTAATATTCCAACCTCAAGTAATTCCACTATTATGATAACGGTACTATCTCAAGACCTTCCCACCG
Source organism: Lepisma saccharinum (assembly GCA_022664845.1). NCBI lineage: Eukaryota > Metazoa > Arthropoda > Insecta > Zygentoma > Lepismatidae > Lepisma > Lepisma saccharinum. The sequence continues at coordinate 9,619 of JAGDQP010017835.1, read as the reverse complement.
GACTATTACAGTACCACCAGTAGCATACATACGTTGAAAATACATGGATTAAACGTTAGTACAGAAAAGTAATTTTAACGTTGTAAATGAACCGAAATGTCCGCCTGTTCAACGGTTTATTCGACGTTGAATAATGGTTGAGAAGAAACATATTGAAATCAAGAAGCGGACGAAGAAGAAACGGATTCAGTTGGACAAAAACAAGGCATGGTTACTGTCTATTGGTATACACATTTAGCTGCATTTTGTCTGTTGCTTTCATCATGATATACAATATTAATTATCCAACCGTCTGCTGTGGGATTCGAATCTGGAACGTTCCGCACCCGTTGTTGGTAGCTCAACACGTTACTCCTCATCCACGAATCCACCTTGAGAGTCACTAATAATTTATTATTCCCTTTATGTTACGAAGACGTAAAAGGCAGTCTCCAACGCAGTCGCCATAAATCCAGACCTATCGTTTTACCATCATGTAAGAATAAGAATAAAGAATACTTTTCTTCTTTCATTGTTATGTGCATGTTTTCATTGTTTAACACTTTGATCATCGCTGTACTATTAAATTTGTATTTCTCAATAAGTGTAATATATCGCCTTAGAAAAATGCATATAAAGCTAAATCTATGTCATAGTTGAAAATGAAAGTTGAAAACCCTTAACATTAACGCCCTATTAACGAAATTAAATGTTCGTTGAAACAGTGTAAAATTCAATCGGTTTTCAACATGCAAATAATAACATGAGAAACGTAGTTAATTTTATTCTATTAGTTTTTAAGCACAATTGTTATGTAAGTATAATAGTTAAAAACACTTCACATTGACGTCCTATCAACGAAATATTTTTTTTTGTTGGAATATATACTTAAATTCAACGTGTTTTCAACATGCAAATGAGGACACAAAATAATAATTGATGGCATTCAATTAACATTTAATTACAAATTTTATTCCATTAAATTAGAAAGAATTCCATGAAACGAAATCTATACCATAGTTGAAAATAACAGTTGAATTTACGTTGAACTAATATCTTATCAACAATATCAAGTCTTTGTTGAAAGATGATTTAAAATTAAACATACTTTTTTAACAGATAACGGTTAATCAACGAAATAAAACAAAAAATCAAAGTTCGAAACACGTGTGTGTGCTACTGGGGACTACACTACATTTTGGCTACTAAATGATTTAGATTCTAGTTCTGATTGAAAACAAGTATTCAAATTCGGTGTATAATTTCTATTTATTAGTTTCCTCGAAAATGAAAAAAAAATGTTCAAACAATTCTTAGGTATTTAATAAAATAACCATCTTCGAAACTCCTTATTTGAGCTATGCTTCATCTCGTAATCGTTAATGCTCCAACATAATCCTTATACACAAGAGTCTCGTTTAACCGAATTTGATGGGACCAAAGGTGAGTCGTTTAAACGAAAATTCGGTTAAGATGGAGATATAGTAATTTACATACAGTAGTTTCGTACTGAACTACACGTTAAAAACAAAACCTTTATTTTAAAGTATACAAAACAATTTCCTACTACTATAATATAATACGGCCTACTGTAATATTATAATACAATACTATAGTATAATATTACTATACTTTTACTGAACATTGAAAAAATGATATAATTCGTTCATAATTAAGAGTATAAATGAAATTTTGCATGTACAAAATACTAAAGTCAACATTTTATTTTTCACTGCGTTGGGATTCGGTTAACCCCGAAATTCGTTTAATAGCGATCCGGTTAAAGGAGATTTTGTAACTTGAATAGGTTTTGTTCATTATTTCCTGCATATGAGATATGAATTCAAAATCAATTCAATAGTAGTTCAAACCAGAGTGAAAATTGAAAGTGGGAGAAAAGTAGAAAATTCCCAGGCGTCTCTGGATTCTTCCCCAGAACTTAATTCCTTTTGTGCTTTCTAAAAGGGAATTTGCTTATAGCTTCTTGAATTATATCAAATCATTCCAAAAGTAAAGCAGAATAAAATCAAATTCAATTGAAATAATCACAATTTTCATATTAGTGAAAGAGAATTTGAACTCAGAAGACAGTACAAAATTTTTTAACAGTGACATTAGTAACGTCGAACAACGAGCGAGTGTAACTCAGTTGGCAGAACGTTGGGTTAGCGATCGGAAGGTTCTGTGAACGATCCCAGCAGCCATCTATCCTGATTGAGGTTTCTCAAGGGATTTTTTCTTCAGTCACATGAGTAAATGCTGAGATGGTACCTACAAAACTAGGCCCTGGCCGACTACTTCCAACATCCTATCGATACCCTATCTCCTCCTGAGTCCAAGATGTCGAAAGGTCATAAATAATGTTCAAAGTAATGTCGGACTAACTTCATGTCTAAAATGTTTGAGCAGTCTGGGACTGTAAGAGTTCTTACTGTCACGGATATTTGATCTCGTTGTTCATTGCAATTTGAAAATTAATCCAGTGTGATCAGTGGTTATTAGACAATATGTAGTCATAAAGACGAAGATGGTATAAACTTGTCAGACTTCTAATAATTCAGGTAAATATAAAATTGCGGGTAATAGTACTTCCATCAAACGATGTGTTCCAAGATTATATATATGAAAGAAAGGAAATATTTTCCGAAGCATTAAAACATAATTTATGTGCAAGATTTCCTATCAAAGAACAAGATTAGTTATGTAAAGTTCGTTATGCATGAGTTATAAATCATGGCCAACTGACACTGTGAAAAGCATGTTGTATGGTGACCGTCGGCGCTGTTGCTTTGCTTACTAGTTTTTAAACTGATTCTCGAAAGCCATTATTATACTTCCGGAATTACAAGATCAACAATCAAATTGCTACTGAAAATCTGCAGAAACTTAATGGGTTAGAGGTGATTTTACTGATGACTAGTTTTAGAAATACGTGAACTGTTAAAGCATTGTCTAACATGTTATTCATTAGTGTCGATGGTTCACCATTAGATAATCTTATATTCGAGAAACTCGTTATTTCCTGTAGATAATTCATCTATGGACGAAGAAATACGAAAAAAAAAAACTGAATAATCCAAGAGGGCGTTCTTAAGAGACTAGTAATCAACCTCCTTTCTAAATACAATTAAAAATAAAAGATGAATGATAGTTTGAAAAGCAGCTTAGATAATACTTAACATTATTGAATGTATTAATTTGAAGATGTTTGTTGATGACAAATTTGAAGATTTAGGCTGTGACGTTTTAGTTTATAGACCTTCAAATATCTTAGCTAACAGAATCAGGTTTCTCCCCTGTTTGACGCTCGTGTTGCTGTACCGAATCCTTTAACAAACATACAGTAAAACCCTATGTTTTGTAAGTAAAAGTCTCTTACATTCTCGGGAGTAAAGTTTGATTCATCCATCCATTTCCCTATTCTATTCATTCGATCTAGACGTTCATTTCCTCGATGTTGTAAATATGTGTTGCTTACGAAACGTAGGATTTTAGTGTACGATTATTGAAGGTTTATCAAATTGAAAGATTAACCTAAAGCAGGATGAAGGTCAAGCAAGTGAGAAGTTTGAAATTTCAGTTTTCTGGGTAATAACACAGTTTCTTTTAAATCTGATTCCAAATCTGAATTCGTTAATTTCATAGGTGTTAATGAGTATTAGATGGTGTGTTTTTCAAAATTTTAATATTGTTCTTGGTTTGTTCAATATTTTTAACATCTAGAAATGGATGTTGTGAGTACAAAACCTCTTAAGATGACGACCTCTAAATCAGTACTCCGGGAGAATGTAAATATTGCAATAACTTAATTGTACTTTTTGTGTGATTACATGAATAAAAAACGAATATAGTAATACACCAGGAGATACAGCGTTAAAGCTCCTCTATGAAATTCATGATGTGAAAAACATAAAATCGTACACTTATAATATGAAAATGGAATAAAAGAGCATAAGATCATTATGGAACGAACGGATTACTAAATGGATCGATTACTAGAAACACAAGCTTCAGTTTCCACACTGCTAAACATCCATTCCTAATCTTCATTATTCCAATGTTTAAGTTAATATCCTAGATCGTAATTCAACTGAATCTAGTTTGTGTATTGTAATATTTTACATATTATAATTACAGTTATTAACATTTAAAGTTACTTCACTACAACTGGAGAATTGAAAATAACTAACATATTTTCAATCCTCTAGTCATATACAACACAGAGTCAAAACGAGATCAGGAAAATTGAAAAGTGGAGACCAGTCACTCGTGCCTACCCTCTATTATACGTCTTTTTGGCGTATATACTAAAAATTTCTGCCTCACTCGAATATTGCAAGCAATATCACAAGGACCATAGATAGAATATATATTTTCTTATGTTTATTTTTATACATTTTTATATCATGTAAATAAACTTATTATGTTTATTTATCTCTCTCTCTCTCTCTCTCTCTCTCTCTACTCATCTCCAGTATAAGAAAGACATCTGTCATGATCCTCACAGAGTACTTTTCGGTTCAATTCACATAGGTGTCTACATTTTCTGTAGCTTTCATTTTTGCTTTGTAGTTGCTGATGCAACAATCAAACAAGTTTGTATAAACAAGCACGACGCAAAACAATATTTTAATTCCCGGGTAAATTTGAGCAGTTCCTAGACGAGAGAGGTTCCAATACACCTTGTGGTATCCGGAGTGGCATGCTGCATGGAACGAGAAGTGAGTCTCGGCCTGCACTATTTAAAAACATGCAGATAGTATGCCTCTATGCCGCACGACTGCAGTTTGCACAGTGCGGCATTCAGCAACTTCTCGCGGCGGATTTTATTATGCAACCTGAGAGTCTAATATATGCTGTAGAGATCCTTCCTTCACTTCACCCCGTGTGGAGAAGATTCATACGGTATGTAACAACTCCACTTCACATTATAAAAAGGGGTAGACCTAGACTCACGTATTGCTTCATGCAAGTCACATGGCAAGTCGGATGGTGTGTGGCGGTCCCTTACGGTTAAAAAAAAAATGTCACTTCCGGTTGGTCCGCAGAATTTTGAATTCCTTCATTCATTTGCTCCTATCACGTATTCCCTATAGCCGTTTAGACGTCACCGGAATCGACTAAAAATCGATTGTTACAGAAAGACAGAGGCTAACAGTACAGAAGCAAACGCAGTACCTAAAATCTAGAGCACAGGATTTCAAATGGAGCTACCCGGTCCGGATCTGGACCTAGTGGAAATTGCACTGGTAGGGCCTCAAAATTTTGCCACCTTTCTGATTAAAGTCGGTGACCGGCACAGACCCCTTACCGGCCCTGCACGTTACCGGTATTTTATTTCTGTTAATCTAAAGAACGGAAGCGAGAGTCAGATCTGGAACCTGGTTTCCACTTCGGACTCGCCAGTCACTATTTTCCCAGTCTCTTGCACGCTCTTCCTTGTTACGTGTAACTTTTATTAGTCTTCTGAGTAGGGGACAGATCTCATTTCTTTGATATTCCTCTGCATAGTTTACGTTAATTCTTTCCCTTTTTTTTACTTAATTCTCATACATCTCATTGTACACCCTAAAAACTGAACTTTTGAATTGTGGGTACAACATTCAAATCTTGTACCTACAATTTTTGAGAGGCAGTGTCGAACCCAGAGTTGGGTATAGAGGGGCAGTTCTTTGCCTCTCAGTTCTTGCGAGGAGACACATTAATAGAAACGAAGCTAAAATATGAACCTCTGATCCAGTGGTCCACCAATGTGAACCACTGCCTCTGAAAAAATAGGTAGTATAATGTAAAGTATTTTTTTTAGAATCAGTAACGGGCACAGGTACTCATATTTTACCTTCGTTTTTTTTCTATTAACCTGTTCCCTCTCAAGAACTGGGAGGAAAAGAACCGCCCCTCTATACCCAACACTGGGTTCGCCATTGCCTCTCAAAAATTGTAGGTACAAGATTTGAATGTTGCACCCACAATTAAAAGGTACAGTTTTTACGGTGTAGATACATGCTACAGTCCTAGTTCAGAACTGATCGTGTTGTTTACTTATTGAATATTGGTTTTTCTCTTGGAAAATAGGACTATATCGTACCACTACGCTGGTTGCGTCCATTCTTGATCTATTAAGTTGAGGACTAAACTGTCCCAGTTTTGAGGGGAAGAAGTATTTTTTTTATTGTGTTTCTATATTATGCTCACCAGTTCTAGTTTTCGATTACGTCTTTTCCTTTCAAGAGGAGAAGCTATCTTCTACCCCTTTGACCCCCTTTTTTTTAAGGCGGTCTGTATATCGCTATGTGGTTTATGCAACCACTTCACTTCATAGCTAGTTATCAATGGAGGTGCCAGTAATTTTATTTCCCATAATTGATCACCCTACTCTGAAGACTCTACTCCAGAACTTCCGTTGTTTGATACGAATTCGATTTAGAATTTATTTATAGGTGTTGCATCTTTACCTCACGCTGGGTTTGATGCGATATCAAGAGTAATGTGTGAGTGTAATATATGTGCACATTTCACTAGTTTAATAAAAAAAACATAGAAATCTAATGTGAATACATGCTGATGTACGCAGTGTGTACTTTTTACATTCTTCTTATTGTTACATACAATTACTAGCATAGGGATGAGCCAATTGCTGTCCTATTTGATTTGATTTATGGCTTATGGGTATCTATGACTCAAGCCGAGATAGCCTACGAGAAGGAAGTCGGGCAGGGCATAAGTTGAAGGTACCATCCTGGGATTACCCTGAATTGACTAACGCTATATTGACTGAGTTATGGTCGCTGTGTCGTACTGTTCTGTCTTATTCATACTCGACTATCTATCTAAACGTCAAGGGCTTTTTTATTAGTGATAATAGCTAAAGCACCCGCCTGTTGGTGCGGGGTGAATAAAATATGTTGGCACCACCACCACCACTACTGCTACTACTACTAATACTACAACTACTAATACTACTGTTGCTACTACTACTGCTACTGCTGCTGTTGCTACTGCTACTACTACTACTGATACTATTACTACTACTGCTACTGCTGCTACTACTACCACTAATACTAATACTTATAGTACAACTACTAATACTACTGCAAATACTATTACAATGCTTTAAAACATTAAATCTAAAAACATTTATTTACAACAATCCAAATTTAAATTTAAAAATTCAAAGTTATTTATTCATTTATTGATTGATTATTTTTTAGCTTAAAAATGGAAACAATGTATTTATTGCATTGTTATAAACAATGAAATTACTATTTTTATTAGTTAGTTCGTGAATCCGATCCGGTGAAAAGAAATATAAATATCTCAGAAGGGTCCATTATCTGATCATGTGCGAAAAATCATTGAAATCGGTCAAGCCGTTTTGGCGTGATGATGGCACAAACACACTAACATTCATGTTTATATAGAGAGACTTGATTTAGCTTCGCTGGGGGCTCTGCCCCAGCCCCTGGAGTGGTTACGCCCTCAGATCCTCTCGTAATATTTATCGTAACGTTAGCTCCAAGTTTTCAGGCTGTGCATTCTTTATACATAAATTATATATTTACACTTTGGGTGGCGATATTGGATTCAAAATGGCGACTTTTTTGGATATCTCGTTTAGTTATCGTAGCCTAATCTTGATTATTGACTTTCATGCCAAAGTTCGTTTCTCTAGCTCTAGCGGTTCGGGCTATGTACGCTATACAACACTGTGTTTTGCAACCATATTGGATTCAAGATAGCGACTTTCTGAACATTTTTAAAGATTTCAATAACCTACTATTGATACAAAATTTGGTGTTTCTAGCTCAAGCTGTTCTTGATGTACAATCTATACAACAATATTTTAAACCGCCATTTTGGATTCAAGATGACGGGTTTTGAAAATTTAAAAATATTTTCGTAAACTACTCTTTTCATACCAGATTTGGCGTTTCTAGCTCCAGTAGTTTGACCTGGGAATTTTGATCAGTGAGTCAGTGACCATAGGGTTTTACATAATATGGATTACAATCAATATGACCCTCAGGGAAAAAATGATTGAAGACACTTGATCTAGAGGAAGATCATAAATATGATAGTAGAAAACGTGGAAATGCTTGTAGAATGAAGAGGCACTGTTGCAGGGACGTACGCAAAGTGGGGGGGACACCCGCCTCCCAATTCAGATTTTTTTGTGAAAATAGTGTCATTTTTTGGCAAAATTGTATGCATCTTTTTAAACCTAGAGAGACCTCGAATTTTCCCCCAAACAAACTTCTGGGTACGTGCCTGTACTGTTGCATTAGAAACAAAACAGAAGAAAAAGAAGTAGAGAAACATTTCTTTTTTTATCTTGTTTTCAAAAAAAGTTAACGTTCATAGTTTTCATGCCACATCATACAGGCAATAAGAAATAAGTGTTACAGTTCCAAGAAAATATTGTTTGAACGTTGTCCAACGTCAGTGAAAATTATATGCATCCACGTCCATTGAAAGAGAGACTGAGGAAGAGAAATAGAGACAAAAATGTAAAAGACAGGAGGTGTAGAAGAGAAACAATATATGCACACAGTTGCATTCCTTTGATCGTCCGAGGTGGGCGGACAGCACGGAAGAACTGGCGATGTACCATCCAGGGTGGTAGAGATAACAGAAGCAGAAGAGGAAGAAGAACGAGAGAGAGAGAGAGAGAGCAAGAGAGAAGGATAGTATATATAATGAGCTGGAAAGAGGGATGAATATAGGACCACCACAAGTGGACAAGGTTGTGTAGCTTCCCATCTCCTGCTCATAATAAAAGTCCAACATAATTTACTAGGGTGTAAAACAGAATTTACGAACTCTCAGGGCTCCGACTGACAACTTCGTCAGCTATGTGGAAGGAGTAAAATTTAGAACAAGCAAAAAAAGGAGAGAGAGGGAGGGAGGGAGAGAGAATGTACAGAGATTATGCAGGCGCAAAGGGACAGAAGCGCTGTTCGCGATCAGAGACTGACACAACCAACGTAACTCGGTATTAACTCTAACAACAAATGTACCCATTATATCTCTAAATGTCTTGAAGTTGATATTCTTCCTCACACATCAACATTTCCGTATTACATTGAAGAATTATTGAAATATAAAAATAAGGATATACAACATAAAATCAAATAAATGTAACAAAAGAATATAATTTTTGTTAGATTGTTTTCAGCTCCAACTTCACAGCTTAAACTTGCCGGAAGGCTTATTCTTTACTTTATTTGCATAGACATAACTATAGTCTAATATTTTAATAATTCAAAGGGATGACGTCCCTGGAAGAGCAAAGAGATGGAAATATATCAGACAGAGTATCTATATTAGATAATGCTTCGGGATTTGCGTGGTAGAACTTAGAAAAACCTCAGTTAAGATGGTAAGCGTAGCTACGGTTAGTACATGCGTTCAATCAACGAAACTGATCCAAAGGCAAAGATCCTTCAGCTCTGGACCACGAGAACTAGCGAGAGCTTTCTCCTATCTTGTGTATGATCATAGATCTCATAATAACCAAATTATGAGATCTATGGTATGATCTTGTAGGAGTAATGGTGTACTGTGGACTGCTCACATCTGTAGACCTGTGAGAGGGGTCTTGGCTAGTCCGCGGGGTGCAGTGGGAAGTGCCCAAGCACTC
>JAGDQP010017834.1:11426-37734 GCA_022664845.1 Lepisma saccharinum | reverse complement strand
AATTGGCAAAAGCATTAAATGTGTCACAAGAAACAATCAGCAGACGTTTACGAGCAATGGGGAAGATCAATAAACTGGGTAAATGGGTCCCACAAGATTTGAATGAACGTAAAATGGAAAATCGCAAAGTCACTTTTGAAATGCTGCTTCAACGCCACGAAAGAAAATCCTTTTTGTATCCAATTGTGACGGATGACGAAAAATGGATTTATTTTGAAAACCCGAAGCGGAAAAAATCGTGGCTTTCACCTGGCGAAGCCGGTCCTTCAACACCAAGGCCAAATCGCTTCGGCAAGAAGACTATGCTTTGTGCCTGGTGGGACCAGAGCGGTATTGTGTATTATGAACTCTTGAAGCCCGGAGAAACTGTTAATGCACAACGCTATCGCCAACAAATGATTAATTTAAATCACGCATTGATCGAAAGACAACCGGAATGGGCCCGAAAACATGGCAAAATGATTGTGTTACACGTCAATGCGCCGTCTCACACAGCAAAACCAGTGAAAGACACCTTGAAATCGCTTGGATGGGACATACTTCCGCACCCGCCGTACTCTCTGGCGCCATCTGACTATCACCTCTTCGCATCAATGGGGCACGCGCTCGCAGAGCAGCACTTAAGCAATTTCGAAGACGTTGGAAAATGGCTCGACGAATGGTTTGCCGCAAAAGACAAGCAGTTTTTCTGGCATGGTTTCCATCAATTACCTGAAAGATGGGCGAAATGTGTAGAAGCCGATTGTCAATATTTTGAATAAAACAAAATTAATTTCCCTTGAAAATTACGTGTTTTCTTTACCAAAAAAAAAAAAACGACAAAAACTTATGCATACACCTGGTATATATATATATTCACCATCAAAAATATTATTTTTCTATATTCAAAATTCAGTGTTATGTTTTGCATATGTTCAGCACCCTTCTTGACCAGATGTTCATTATGGTAATTTGCGTGTCCCACTGACTTACGTTAGGTGGTATATTAAAACCTGCTCTGGCTCGATTGAGCATTATTTTGACTGAACTATCCGAGGCGTTAAAGTTCTTCTTCGAAAGAGTAGAGAAATAATCACTAACAAACAGTAATAATGCAGGCTTATTCGTACTTCCTATATTATTTCGCTATAGATATTTTAACGAGTTATATTAAGAGCTACCAATCTTCAGAATGAAAAAAGAATGAGTTAAAAAGAAAATAACATGATGACGCAATAACGCTTGTTATTCATGTTTTTAATTTTGATATTGTTATGAAGTTTGATTTGTGGGTACATATTGCTGTATTGGTGATTTCATAAGTTTAAATGAATATGACAATAAACCTGAAAATATAAGGAAAACTTGCAAGTAAGCTCTGATTAAATGCATATAGTGAAAAATATAAAACATACACTACGTGTATGAGAATGGAACAGCAGAGGTTATAGGACCATTTTGGAACAGAAAGATTACGAAAAGTCTCAGTTAGTATAGAAACACAAACTCTCACCCACTTCAAAGTGCTTCAATTTCCGCACCGAGGAATATATATTAATTAAGCCTCTGTTGCAAGGTAGAAAACTGTATCGTCGCATAGAGAAATACTGGCAAATCAATTGGAATCTGCTAGTCGTCTGGCAGAGGTAGAAGTCTTGATAAAGTATGGTTCATATTCTGACCACCATTCCATTCGCTGAAAACATGCAATTCCTTAATTATTTTTATATATTGTGGATTTCAAAGTCGAGCAAAACTTTATAACTTCATTAGATGTTTCTTAGCTACTACCTCGTTGACTGATTTAATTGTCATTAACGTCCTTAGTGAAGTTACGTGCTTCTACGGAAGTGCCCTACACTTTTTGTTAAAGTGGGCTCCGAAGACCTCGGTGGAAATTGAATTACTCCTTCATGCTAGGTTGAAAACCACTCCACCCAGATCGGATGAGTAGGTTCCAAGACAGAGGGATGTTCCATTTTCTCACAATAACTCATAGGTAAAACCGACAACTTTCAACCCAGGAAATACTAAGGCTAGATGTGAACTAAGGTTTCGTTGGAAAGGTCTCGATGAGACGAGTATAAAGCCCACAAATCAAGCAGATTGGTGAAGCGGGTCCTAAGATAATGCGGCGGAGTTAAATTTCCCTATTATAAATAATGGGTAATTCTATAAAAAAAAATCATCCAATTTTAGAAAAAATTGTTGCACCATCATTAAAAAATAAGAAGAAAACTTTTAAAAGACATAATTTTCTTAAACAATTTGTACTAAAAAGCAAAAAATAATTTTCTTTATGCAGGACTAAAAGAAATAGCATGAGACGAGCTCTCACATACAGTCATTTCATAAATTCTTGAATTGGCTATCTCCATACATTTCTTTTTGATCATGCATAAACAAAATCATTTTTTACTTTATAGTGCGAATTATTTAAGAAATGTATGCATTCAAAAATGTTTTTTTTTTTTTTTGTTTGTTTTCTCGGTGTTTGGATACTTTTTCTCAAGCTAACGTTTTGTGACCCAAATCCTAACGGGTTCTGCCATCAGTCAAACCCAACATCGTTTCAGGGTATTATTTATTTAAGGATAAAGGAGTCCATATTAAGAAAAATAAATATGCTTTTCTAATACACATATAAACATATATAAATATTTGAAAGTAGAAATGGAATATTGTTTTGTCACCCGATTTACGTCTCTGCGCAAACTTTCACCATTGTATGACGAAATTAACGCTGTAAGATTTGAGGATACTCCCAACCATTGTGAACTAAAGAAAAGAATGTAGAGATAGATATAATTCGTACGTGGGTTCCTATATGCCCCGGGAGGGTAATATTTTCAACATGGTATATACTTTATTAATCGCGTAACTAAGTACGGAAACCTTAATATATAAACAGCAGAAAAGGAAAATAGCTGAATCAGACACTGATATGTAGCTTCTTAAGTGTACTTTCAAGATCTGGAAGCCCATTATCTAGAAGATCTGGAAGCACCTTTATTCTAAAATTTAGGCTGAATAATCTTTAACGAATTGTATATAATTAGGATATTGAAACCCTTTTTTTGTGAAGGAGTAGAATATAAAATTGCAAGTTTTGGCTATGTTTTAGACCTACTAACTGAGTGACTGCACACAAACAATCACACCTCTTCTGTTTTATGGAAGTTAAAACATAACCCTTTGCTGAAAAATGTGGATTTCATGCTTAAATATCTCAAATGTGTCCTGGTGAAAAAGTCTGAAATTTGGTATCAAGGAAACCTTGTATGCACCCAACACATAGTATGAATCACAACTGTTATTCCCAAGTAGTTTGTTCAAAACAATGTAGTTCGAGAAACTTAAAATTTCGCGTTTCGAGTAGCGTAGTAATATGAAGCTACATATACCAGGTGTGTAAATATGAAACAGGAATTTGTGCATAGACGGCGCTAGCTGTCACTGTGGTTACCCGAAAACTGCATCCTTGGCGCCACTTGCTTGTTTTGACTGCTGATAACGATTTGCAACTCACAACCAGATAAGTTTCATGTCATAGTGTAGTGTTTAATAGCGTTGAACATGGCGCAATTTGTACCTACAAACTACGATGTGCGGACAACATTGATATTTTGTTACCATTTGAAGAAAACTACTTCAGAATAACATCGCATGCTTGTCGAACTTTACGGTGATCATGCTCTTGGTAAGTTACAGTGCTATGCGTGGTTTACAAAATTTGAAAGTGGCGATTTTGAAGTGAGAAACGAAGAACGTGGAAGACCACCGAAAAAGTTTGCAGACAGCGAATTGCAAGTTTTGTTGGATAAGGATGACGCTCAAACGCAACAACAACTCGTGAATCAACTAAATGTGAAACTAGAATCAGTTTCCATACGATAAAAAGCCATGGGCAAGATTCAGAAGGTGGGGAAATGGGTTCCACACGCATTGACTGAACGACAGCAGGAAAACCGAGAAACCACTTGCGAAATTCTGCTCGCCAGGTACAAAAGGAAATCATTTCTTCATCGAATTGTGACTGGTGACGAAAAGTGGATCTATTTCGAGAATCCTAAGCGTAAAAGATTATGGGTAGCTCCAGGAGAACCGGCGATATCGACTGCAAGACCAAATCGCTATGAACGGAAGACAATGCTTTGTGTTTGGTGGGATCAGAACTGCTGAAACCTGGCGAAATCATTAATACCCAATGTTACCGACAACAAATGATCGATTTACAAGCTTTACGTGAAAAACGACCAGAATATGACCAAAGACAACATGAAGTGATTGTGCTTCACGATAATGCACCCTCCCACACAGCAAAACCGGTCAAGGAAACGATTGCGACGTTTGACTGGGAAATCCTTCCACATGCGGTTTACTCACCAGACTTGGCGCCTTCCGATTTTCATTTATTTGCATCCATGGGACACGCACTTGCTGACCAGCGCTTCACATCTTACGAAAATGTACGAAAATGGCTTGATGACTGGTTTGCTGCACAAGAGGCACGGTTTCTTTTGTCTGGCATCCACACATTGCCGGAGGGATGGCAGAAATGTATCGCTAGCGATGACCAATACTTCGAATAAAATAGTTCTTAGCATAGTCGTCCAATCACTTAGCATAGTTCTTAGCATAGTGTCCTTTCTGTACATAAATTCCGATTTCATATTTACGTACCTGGTACATATAAAATCCGCCTACAGTGCTTCAAATAAAAGATGCAATTATTACCGTTAGTTGGACAGATACAAAGCTTCCTTGATACATTTTATGAGAACCCATTTGAGATATTTAATCCTGAACTCCGGCATTTTACAGCGAACAACTCTGTTTGAACCCCAGTAGAAAATAGGGTAGGTATTCAACGCCATTATTTTTTGCATGTAGACATTCTGTTGGTTGATCTAAACATTACAGAAAATTGCAGTCTTGTATTCAACTACTTCACTGAAAATGACCCAGCTTATATTCGCATTTGCATGGTTGGAGGAAGAAAATACGCTTGCACTAATCTTGGAAAAAAGTTGCAATTTGGAAGCCAAATACCTTCCTTGACCTAAATTTCAGAATATTTCACGAGGATCTATCTGAGATATTTAAGCCCAAAATCAGGTCTTTTAGGCAAAGGTCCATGTTTGAACATCCCCACAGAAGAAGAGGGGTGTCATTCAACGTCATAATGTTTCTTGTATGCACACATTCTGTTCCCAGAAAGCTCGTAAACTTACAGCAAGTTTGCAGAGTGTGTGTGCATGTAAGAAAAATCATGACGTTGAATGACATACCTCTCCTTGATACCAAATTTAATACCTTTCCACCAAGAACCATTTTAGATCCATATTTTTCAGCGAAAGGTCGTGTCTAAACTCCCGTAGAAGAGAAGGAGTGTGACTTTTTGTATGCAGTCACTTAGTGAGTATGGCTAAACATAGCAGAAGCTTGCAAATTTATATTCTACTCCTCCATTAAAAAAAAAAAAAGTTTCAATGTCCCAATTCTATACAATTCGTTACTGACTGTTCAGCCTAAATTTTAGAATAAAGGTGCTTCCAGATCTTCAAGAAAAAGTGCTTCCAGATCTTGAAAGTACACTTAAGGAGCTACACATCAGTGTTTGATTCAGCTCTTTTCATTTTCTGCTATTTAGATATTCAGGTTTCCGTACATAGTTACGCGATCCAGAAAGAAATATCTTATATACCATGTTGAAAATATTACCGTCCCGAGGGGCATATAGAACCCCACGTATGATATATATATATATATATATATCATATCATTCTTTAGTTCACAGTGGTTGGACGTATCCTCAAATCTTGCAGCGTTAATTTCGTCTTACAATGGTCACAGGGACGTAAGTCGGTGACAATACGATATTCCATTGTTACTTTCAAATATTTCTATATGTTTATATGTGTATCTTAAAAGCATATTATATTTTTTTTAAATATGGACTTCTTTATCCTAAAATATAATAAATACTAGTCTGCAACGATGATGGGTTTGACTGTTGGAAGAACGCTTTGGGATTTGGGTTACAAAACATTAGCTTGAGAAAAAGTATCCAAACACCGAAAGAAACTAAAAGATAATAAAAAATAACTTTTTAAATACATACTTTTTTAAACAATTCGTATTAAAAAGTAAAAAAAAAATGATTTTGTTTATGCACGATTAAAAAGAAAAGCATGGGGATAGCCAATTTAAGAATTTATAAAATGACTGTATGTGAGAGGCTCTTTCTTTTAGTCATGCATAAACAAAACTATTTTTTACTTTTTAGTACGAATTGTTTAAGAAAATAATGTCTTTAATTTTTTTTTTAAGTGGTGGTGTAGCAATGTTTTTTTTTAATTAGATGATTTTTCATAAAATTACCCATTGGTTATGATAGGGAAACTGAACTTTGCCGCATTGTCTTACGACCCGCTGCATCAGTCTGCTTATTTTATGGGCTTTATACTCGTCTCATTGAGATTCTTACAACGACACCTTAGTTCACATCTAGTCTTAGTATTTCCTGAGTTGAAAGTTGTCGATTTTTCCTATTAGTTATTATGAGAAATTGGAACACCGATCTGGGATTTACTCATCCAATCTGGGAGGTCTATATGATTTTTAACTTGTGTCGCTGAAATCTTGTCAACAGCACTTCAACCACCTTTGAAGCCCTACTATTTTCTTAGTTTTCGACAGACAGACGGAAAGACGGACAGAGCTTCGATACCTTATATGCTTAAGCTGCTGAATCCGAAGACGGAAAGATACTGGGAACAATATTATTTAAAGAGAAATGTTATTTTGAAAATGGTATCTGAGCATAGGTTTGATGGGAAAAGAAGGAAATCAGAGGTGTTGAGCCTTGCGAGGTATACCCTCACCCTCAGCCTTCCTGAAATTCCTCGTGAGGACGAACTTAGATTTTCCTTCTGAGGGAAAGTAACTTGAAAGCGGGATTGAACATTTCTCTTGAGGAATGTTGAGGTTCACATTTTTCCCGGTGGATAGGATGTGAGCACAAGGGTGGCTTTTATTGTGAAGAAGAGGGCGAGTGTGGATGACGCAAACTGAGAATTAAACACGTTTAAGGTACTATGGAAAGAATTTATACGCTAAGACAAGAAGAAAACAATAAATGTGCTACGGGCAAAAGAATGAACTATTTCAACTGTTCACTAACGATCATGGTGGTTTAACTACAATATATGTGTCGAAGAGAAGTTATAGAATAGCTTTCATCTACAGAATAGACAGTCACAGAACAACTTTCCTGTTAACATTAGCCCTTCAAACAACTGTAAGTTTTACGAGTTTAATTGCTTCGGATGACAATACAATCGCCGCAAGAATTGAAGTTTGTGTGCGGAACTAACCCTCGATTCATCGTTTTGAATGTTTCGTCGTTCTGAGAAACTGCTGAAGAAGCAAAATCCGCAGATTCTGTTAAGTAAATTTCACGATAAGTTGCCTCGAGCATTCACATTCATTGATTATTTTCTGGAGCTAAAGATTCTCTCAAACCTACCTTAGGTTCAGATTCTATCAATTCCATTGAGGAATCTTTTGAAAAAGAACTATGTTTCTTTACTTTATTCAGACAGCATTTCCAAGTCAAACTGTATACACTAAGGTTTTCTAACATTCTGAAGAAAAAAAAGATTACTTTTCAAAGTATCCTCTGAATAAATTATAAGTTTTATGAATAGGAAGTCATGAAGTAAACTAAAACTAATTACTTGGTGAACTAAAATTAATTCCACTTAATCTCGTAGAACACTAAGAAAATACCTATGAAACTAAGATTTAATTTCGTACTCGAATGATACGTTCTACATTACTTCATTTACTTCTTCTGACTGTGAGAATTATTTTATAATTACTGATTATAATCCTTCTACTTATTATTTAATTCCTTACTTATTAATTTGTAAAAGTAGATCAAAGCGTAAGACCAAAAGGAAAAGATAAATTATTCCCGTGTATTTTAAACGTTGGTCGAAATTATCTTCGTGTTTCAGATACAAGGAGCCCAATGTCAAACAAAAATCAACTTCTTACCATGGTAAATAAATTGAATATTTAAAAATATTAAAAGGAATTAAAAGGAATCCATTCATAAAATAGTATGCTTTTGGAAGTCATTTTGAGTCAACAGAATATAGATGAGGAGTTAAATATTTTGCCACTACGTTTACCGTATTATCAACTAGCTACAATATATATTTTTTTTCAAATGTAACTACATCATTTTGTTGGCTATGTTACTATTTTAAACACTTGGTGTATGAGAAAGTAAGAACGACGTTATTTCTATGTGTAACACATAATCTATATATTTGGAGTAATCTTCACAAGTTGAAAGGGGTCTAGGTCAGAACCTCCAACAGTCAGAAACCCGAAACGCAAAAACGGTCAGAAATCGCACGCAAATTGTCACAATGAACACAAAAACGATCAAAATTTCCAAACGCCTAAATTGTAACAAAAAAAACGATCAGAATCCCTACACAAACGGTCAGAAACCCCAAACATGAAAATCGTCAGAACTCCCAACGGTCAGAAACCCCAAACGTAAAAATGGTCAGAAGCCCCACACAAATGGTCAGAAATCCCACACAGACGGTTAGAAATTCCAAATGCTAAGTATATCAAAACCCCTACACAAATGGTCAGATACTCCAAACTCGAAAACGGTCAGAGCCACCACAGAAACGATCAGAAACTCCAAACACAAAAATTCTAAGAACCCCACACAACGGTCAGAATCCCACAGAAACGGTAAAAAACTCCAAATACCAAAATCGTCAGAAATCTCAACGGTCAGAAACCCCAAACGTAAAAGCGGTCACTACCTCCACGAAAACGCCAGAAACCCCACACAAATGATCTGACACTTTAAATGCTAAAACGGTGAGAAACCCCACACAAATAGTCAGAACTCCCATACAAACGGTCAGAAACCCCACACAAACGGCCAGAACCCCCACATAAAATGTCAGAACACGCAAAGGTGGAAACTGTTCCCAGAAGTGTTAAACAGCTCTGTCGATAAACCTAAAAATTTGCTATTTTTTAAATATAATTTTCTATGTAATAAGTACAAATTTGAAATGCAGAAATGTTCTTGATAAGAAATTTTGGTACTGTCGTTGGCTGATTTCTTCGTTTGTGTGCCATGTTAGCAATGAGCAGAACTCCAATTTTCTCGTAGTAATGATAGCAGTATTTGCTATATGTAGTTATTTGTTTAAAATAGCACTTTAAAGAACAGTTTTAAAAATATTTTTAACTGGTGGTTATTTGTTCCCAACCTTTTTAAGTTTAAGCCCTGACCGACTACCTTCTAAAAACCTCTCACGCACCCTCTCCATTTCTAAGATGCTTAAAGCCTATAAACAAATTAAAATTCAACATTGAGTAAAAACTTTGTCTGATATGTTAAAAATGTGAATTGAATAATAAATTATGTATCTAACATCACGCCGTGAAAGTATGACATGTGTTTAGGGTCATTTAACTCGAAGTGGCAACATAGTTGTGAAATGGAATGTAGTGAATCACTCATCTCAAGAAGCTTACAGTCCTTCGATGTAGTCTCCGCCTGCCTGTTGAACCCTTCGCCAGATGTCTGGTAACCGTTGAATACCTGTCAAAGCCCTACTTTGTGAGAGACTGTTGACAGTGCGCCCTAAGGCACGAACAATGCTGGGAATGTCTCTGAAACGTTTGCCCCTGAGAGGTTCTTTAATTTTGGGGGAAAGATCAAAATCGCAGGGGCTCATATCCGGGGAATATGGCGGGTGCTCCAGTACCTCCCAACCCCATCGTCGTAACAGAGTCTGTACTGTATGGGCTGTATGGCATCGGGCATTGTCGTGTAGGAGAATTGGTCCAGACTCAAGGAGATGTGGATGTTTGCGCCGCAATGCTGGTCGTAAATGGTGACTGAGGTAAGAAACATAGTATGCAGCATTGACGGTAACGCCCGGTGGAGCTTTATTTGACAGGATAATGCCTTCGTGGTCTATGACATTATCATCATCACCTTCACGTTTGCTGGCTCTTGCCTAAGCTTTTTCGGTCGTGGAGATTCTGGGTGGCGCCATTCACTCGACAGACGTTTCAATTCAGGCTCGTAGGATCTTCCCCACGTTTCGTCACTTGCAATAATGCGGAGCAAGAAGTCATCACCTTCCTCATGGTAACGTTGAAGGTGTAGAAGCGCACATTCCCACCTATGCCACTTTTGAACCTCGATCAGAGCATGGCGTACCCATCTGGCTAAAATTTTCCGCATGCCAAGATCTTGTGTTAGCATGTGGAACACTGATCCGGACGAAATGTTCAGCTCCTTCGTGAATTCCCTACAAGTCCAGCGCCGATCACCGTCAAGCAGTGTCCGTAGTCTTGGAAGATGAATTTCGTCCGGAGCCGTTCGCATATGCCCTCCACCGTGCATTTTGTCGGTTGACTGTCGTCCCGCCTGAAATGCTGCAACCCATCTCGCCACTGTCCGATACGGTAGAGCAGTTTCACCTACTAATGTATTACTAGGCGTCTACTAATCCTCTGTGAATCGTCCTAGCACTTCACCCTCGTGCCACCTGGAATTTGATAAACACACACTGTTCTGCACGCGTGAACATTGCGTTAGGACGGTATGTCCCACAACAATCAC
The DNA here is from genome assembly GCA_022664845.1 of Lepisma saccharinum. NCBI lineage: Eukaryota > Metazoa > Arthropoda > Insecta > Zygentoma > Lepismatidae > Lepisma > Lepisma saccharinum. Next base: position 27,071 of record JAGDQP010017834.1, on the reverse strand, counting down.
TTTAACACTGTCTACTCGCCACGCACACCGCAATATGGGACCGCAGCAGCGTTGAACTGACTTGTACACATCCACGGCACACACTACGTTCGTCATTTGTCTCCTGCCCACACGACACTCCAATCGTAGCAGTGTTGCCAATTCGAGTTAAATAACCCTCGTATTTTGGCTTTTGCAGCTTTCAATGGCAACACTTACGTAATGAATTAGTTTCGCTGATCGCCATGCAATGCAAGTCCAATACGATTTCAAAACTATGGCGTCATTATTTAATTGAAGTCATCCTACTCATTAATGGAGAAACTCTCAAGATCCAAGGTAAATAGTGCGCTATGTTCTAAAAAATATATAATGGTCCTAGATTTTGAAATATTGTGCAAAATGTTTAAAAAGTGGGCAGCAGCGCAAGGAGTCCATGGAAGCGATAGTCGTTAGCAGTAGATGCCATTCGAATGAGAAACACGAGCAAAACAGAACGTTGCACGATTTTTCTGTAATCTACTTGTAGGAAGCAATTCAGAAATCCGAATCATATTTTACGAGTTGTCACTGAATAATGGTCATCACTTTTAAGGAAATGACGTAGATACATTTTCAAATTTAATTAAATGTGATCAGATTAAGAAAGATGATGATATGATGATTAAAACAAGCATTTAGATTAACATGGGCTCGCCGCTTGCTCGTGTCGGGCTGGGGTCCCTGGCAATTACCCACGGTGTCTGTGCATTAGGATGCTCTTTTATTGTCGAGCTTGCTGATCAACTTTCTCGCCCGACGCTGATGTGTGTATGTGTGTGTGTGTGTGTGCGTGTGTGCGAGGGTATGTGTGCATGTGTGTGAGAGAGAGAGAGAGTGTGTGTGAGAGAGAGAGAGAGAGAGAGAGCGAATGCTACCTATGCAGTGTGTTGTGTGTTTGTAGAGGGTGTTTTTTTGTGTGTGTGTTAATGAAGGACTAGCCGTTTACTTACTACTGGTACTTACTATTTGAGAGTAATATCTATACTGATGTGTAATACGAAAGAAGATTCCTAAAGCAGCAATGTGAGTAAGATAACGGGAACAATGTGCCAACACGAAATTTTTAGCTCACTTGAAAATCATAACAAACAATAATGTTTTTGTAATTATATATATTATGATCACATAAGTTTTAAATCAAGCCTGAAATTATATTTTATTTACTTGGATAACATTATCATAAATTCAATGCAACGTAACATAAAAGCTTGTATAATAAGGATTGGGAAAACAAGAAACTATGGAAAATTGGAAATAAAGATGACAGCGCGTGTAAAGATTAACGTTTCCTCATATTTTAAAACATACTACAATGGAATATTGCTGAACCAGTAGACGGCATTAGGTGATTGCCAGAGAGTCTGTGACGTGAAGGATGACGTTTTATGAATCGAGAATATTCTAATCTCATGTCACTGTCTAGACGTTTCTAAATTGTATGTCATGTACCCAGAGTTTAAAGGAGCGAGATACCAGGCCGCATCCTCACAATTTCAGTATTAACTTCACAAGACACTTCGATGGAAACAACACTATTCACGTAAGTCTCTTTTTGTTACATGACTTCCACGCAATCACCTCAGAGCTGTTTATGAGTACATCAAGCTTCTCAATTGCATATTCCAATGCTGTTCATTAATTGTTATGTATTTTGATTTTAGTTATAAGTTAGTATTTGCTCAGCCGCGCGTTGTAATTGCTTGAAACCTGATTTTGTTTCCACATTCTCATGTTATTGAATAGAAACAAGTTGATTTACATCCTTAAGCACTCATTGGAATTCATCCACAATTGTTCAAGTCTACCATTTCTGGGCCAATTCCAAGCATAAAGGTTTGTATCACCATACAATAGTATAATTTGATAGCTCCGACATTTGAGCTCGTTCCTAAAACATCAGGGATACCGCTAAGTCTAGTTTACATCAACGCCGAATATAGGAGTTAGACGTGACGATTCAACGAATCGTACACACGGTGGAGATATTGCTTGTTCACTTTAAAACCTTGTTTTCAAGTACAAATAGTATCGAGCCCCGTAGCGTATTTACGTATATGTGTTGTGTAAATTGCGATATGTAATCGTCATAATTAGAACGCTCCGAATTAAAATTCCAAATTGTATTGTAATTAATTATTGGTGCACGTTTAACCGAAAATTTGTTGTTATTTTGTAGCATAATTAAGTATAATATCTCGGTATTTATTCAGGGATATAGTCGGTGTAGGTTGGTAATCGGGATATGTTTTTAATTTATAATGGATAGGAAGTTACTGTTACAACATAAAAGTGGCATGCATAGCGAAAATTAATAAACTAGAAAGGATGCCTTGCAATACAATCATGATATGTCAAAATCAATTCTTAAAATTTATGTGACTTGTGTTTCTTTGCAGGTTGATCAAAAGAAATGAAATGAAAGGAAATAAATGATAAAATTGACAGTGTGACAATTGTACTCCAGACAAAACGAAAAAAATCGTACTAATTAATAAAGGTGCCGCTGATTTTTAAGGCCTGAAAACGATGGAAAAATTAAAAGAGCTTCAATATTGCGAAATGGCATTGTTACTAACCATTTTAAAGTGAAGTAACAGTGTTTTATTATCATATGGGTAATGCATGTTTCGAACAATGTTGCCATAACATCCGTTTTAAAAATTCAAAGTGAAAGGGGGCGAATAGAAGACAATAATAGGATTAATACTTCTCAACCGACAGTACAAGAAATCTATTGTATTATTAGTATTAGTATACAAAATCTAGAAGAAATGGACCACGATATCTGAGTCCTGAACTAAAAGCCACTTTTCAAATCTAGACACATTATGTGTTATCTGCAACCAGCGCAGTTACCAGAAATATAGAAGAAATTAATGATCAGTAGCTGAGGAGTTTCTGGAAACAGCTATTGCACCTACAAGATTATGTTTTCCTCATACGTGTGGTCTTCAAAGTGTCTCAAGCGTTTTCGGTTCCGATCTCCTGTGTCACAGTTGATGTATTAATGGGTATTTCAATCAGATAGCAAAAGTACACATCAAGTGTCAAAAAGCTGTCAACGTTTACTTTTGTAACTGATGACATTAAATTTGAAGTAGATAAAGTTTATATATACACCTTCAGTTATATTAGAGACCATCCTCTTATAGAAAGTTTCAATATATTGAGAGAAACATTACAGAAACTAGCCTGTGATCTCGATGATAAATTCAATGATGTCCAAGACTCTAGAAGCTCTTGGACTGGTAATAACATAACTCATGTGTTCAAACCTTCTTCAGTTCATTATTTAACGTAAAGCCAAATTCCGTTGAAGAATGTGACATACTTAAGGTGAGGAATTGTAAATATCGAAGCATTCCGAAAAGCGGAATCTTAAGAAGCAAACCCTATGGCAAATAATGCACTACAGCATCTATCGCAGACCTAAGAAAACATCGTTACATAGAGTAACCAATATATACGAATTTTTAAACTTTGATTTTAAACCTTAATCGAGCATCGTAGAATATCAGTTACTTTAAAGTTATTCGTCACCGCCATAAGTTTGCACAGTATGCTCTCAACCAGTCTCTTAGTGCAGTTTCAACTCCATGTACTATGAATTATTCGTATACGATAGGAACCTTCGACAACTTTGATCACGAGGAAACAACTTTGATGTAGGAAGTCCTCACGAACTGTGTGGGTACTCTTCCAGGAGAAGCCACGAGAAATAAGAGTTAAGCTATGCTTATCGGAGACTGGTGTCCTTCGAGTGATGATGGTAGCTGAAGAGTTCCTTCAATTTCAAATAGTTACATCCTTATTTCAAATCAGCAAAACGTTCTGATCTCCCAAGCAATTTCGAAGTTTTCCCAGATTTGTTGAGCATGAATGAGGATGAAAAGGATAGTTACGAAACTTTGAGAGTAGCACATTGCATTCTACGTAGTTTTGAGGTTTTCATTCCACAAGAAACCCCTAACAGCTTGTATCATCGTATTGTTCTTTCAACACATATTTTATTTGAGAGATCTAACTCTTAAACAAGTTGGATTACCAGTAATTTATGACAAAAATGCCCATCTTCACGGCCAAGTGCAATTCAGAACAGATAAGGAATATCGTCATACAAGGTCAACTTCTCATAACGATCTTGTTATACCGAGACCAAACAAAAGCTGGTATGGTCGAAGGGTATTCAATTTTCAAGCTACAGTAACGTGGAATTCGCTCCCAACACAACTAAAGCTAACCCATAAGAAGTCCCGCTTCTGCCGCCTCGTTAAAACTCACATATGTGATTATTAACTCACACTTTTCTTTTCTAGTAGTTTGAAATAGAATGTCTTTCCTTCCTATTAGTACTACCATTTTTTTCATATGAATTGTGATATTTTAGAAATTTCATCAATTTGTCAATGATTCAGTCAAATGTTCATTTCAGTTAACTGACTACTTTTTATCAAGACTCTCTGTTCAGTTCTTTTCCGTTATCTATTCAATTCTTTGGTGTATTAATTCTCTTAAATAATTAAGAATCATGTAATTCTAAAGTTATATTGTGTTCTATATGTATTTTAGTAATTGTATTCTTAGTATTGTATTCTACATTACTTGAATATAATTTATTTAATTATGGGACTTCAAGCCAATTAATAACTTTATGTAAATAGTGAACAAAGTGATTTATTGCTTCACTGTGACCCCATTCAGAATAATAATAATAATAATAATATATTAACGCATCATGCTACTGTTTGAATTTCAATAGTGCCCCGAATAGTAAGACCAAAAATGTTTTGTAATATACGCTATTGCACGTAAATTATTACTAATTCAGAAAAGTTAAAAAATATTGTTCTTCTTCGGTGAGCGTTTCACATGGCTAAATATTCTCTTGGATAAATATGTACGTGGAAGGGGTGTTTTGAAGTTCACAGAAGCTCCACCGAAAATGAACTTTAGGTAAAATCATGTGAACTTTTTGTGTATCTATGGATCTTTATGTTCGCTCAATATGACTTTTACTATGATGTGGCCGTTAATGTATATTTTGTACCCAATTAATTCATATTTACCGTATTTCATATTATCTATAATTCATTCCTAGATCACATTTAGAACATTTACCACTATCACTGTACTTTTAGTTTATAATAAATGAATTCCCTGTGCGTGAGAATTACACTACTGTGAACTGTTTTTGGACACATTGCAAACTTGTTTTGCGACATATTGTGCACTAAAATTGTAGTTTGAGTTTTAGTGTATAAAGCAAAGCATTTCTTAAAATGTTGAGACGGACAATTTCCCATATCTTAGTTTAACATTTCGCAGAAGCGAATATATATAGTGAAGAGAGAGAGAGAGAGAGAGAGAGAGAGAGAGAGAGGGAGGGAGAGAAAGAGATTCAAATACACAGACAAGCAGCTCACCATGCACACGAACAACGAAGGAAAGCAAATGAACTTCAGTCAGGCTTGTTGTTATTAGAAAGCAATTAAAGCCTTCATGTATGGTAGACTGGGTTGTTGTACACAGATGACGACTCCTGAATACAAATTAGGATTTCATTGTCCTTTCTGCAATTCTCTTACCCTGACTATGGCTGACGTTTATATGTGTGCGTTTGTGAAGTGTCCCTTGAAATATTTAACAGCTGGCGCTTGTATCTGTAGAGGTTTGAGATGAAGCAGCGGAACGGTGGCAAGTCATATCGGAAAGGCATGCTGCGAATATACAAAACTGCTATTACACTACTTCAGGCTTATTGATCTGGCTTCTATTATGTTAAATTTTCTTACTAGTAGTTTCGTTAGAGCTTTAATGAGATGTATTGTTGTTTTGTTGAAACCTTGTTTATAAGATTAAACATAAGTTATATTGTCATGACTTACAAAAAATAATTGAATTGATACAAATTGTACCATTGAGTATCATCTCTCCTGTCAATGCTTGAGGGTGAGTCTTTTCAAATTATGGCTTTGGCATCTATGGCCTAGGCAGGACTAGGAAAGGGGGAAAGAATACAGGAAGAAGTCAGCCAGGGCCCAAGCTGAATACATATCTTGTTCATATTATAACAGTTTACATTACTTTTCCGTATATTATACCATAAAATGAAAAGCACAAACAACATACAATTTATACTCTAAGAGGTTGTCCAGAATTTCATCCATTTCACTAGGTGAAAGTTAGACTGGTTCCGAGTTGAAGGTGTTCCCTGCTATTTTCTCCATTTCTTTCTCCTGATGACTGCTTGATGTGGAATATCATCACTTGCCCATACATTCCTAAATACACACACGCTGTATTATTGTTGAAAAGAAATTAAATCAATACACTTTAAACCAATTGCATATTCTCAAATTTGTGTGAATTATCTTTCACCATTCTTAAGGAAATTTTTGCTGTTACCTAAAATTAGCATGAGGTATTCATGATGTATTATCTTTCCAACAAATTTCTACTATTGCTTCACATCGCTTCTATGCGTAAAGCAGCTATATTTACATGCAACGCATTCCGCTTGATTTGACCCACATGTTCATATTATTTTAGGTTACACTTACGTACATGTACCTTTTCCGAACGCATGCAAACCGAGTATCTCTCGCACGTGCAACAATAATTATCATAAATCGTTGAGTAGAGTTAATAACAGGATCCTTCGAAAAATATTAAGGTGGCTACACACACGGCGTGCATTGTTTCATACGTTACACGCGCGTGAACGCTGCGAACATTGCATAAGTTACTTAATTTTCATCCAACAGCTTTTTACATATGCGCAAGGATTATTTTCGGCTTGATTAGACATTTACCCTAAATTTTATTAGGTTGACTTTTTAAGTACAAGGTATCTACCTCATTATTTTTAAGAGTCTATACACCAATGATAGCACAGGATAATAATACATGAAATTGTTGTTATATTGAATGAACATTTTAAATTACCTATCATGAATTTAATTTTACATTTTGATTTGCAAAGTCATGTGCCGATTGAAGTTACACTTACAGGGTGGTAAGGTTACGGACCGACAAACTTCGGGAGGTGATAGTACAGTGAAAAATAAAGAAAAAAAAAGCCCAGACAACAGGGGGAAAATCCGAGGCGTTACGGAGCTACAGCCAGCCGAAAGCGTGGGAAAATGAACTTCAGAGCGGATTATTGCGAAGACGAGACGAAGGCGGTTGAGAGTAAATTAGAGGAAGTCACACCTGATTCTTTTCCAGGCGGGTTTCAATGCAAGACTGCTGTGACATCACGGACGCCTGATAGCACTGAAGACTAGACCAACGAGGACGTCTTTTTTTTACTACACTGCAGCTGTTGAGATGCGTACTCACCACCATCAGACTGGATTCTCCTAGCCTCTCTCATTGCTAATAAATAACGCTCGTTGACTGTCTTTAATTATCACCCCTGTCCAATATGCAACCACGTATTATTTTATAAAAATGGTCATAACATTAATTCTCGTTGAGATATCGATGTGCCGGCAATGAATTATTGTTACCTGTTGACAACTCATCCCATTTGTGGTCCTTTCGACCCATCTTTACTTGGAAGACTTTCTGGGAATCTCCTACTTCCTTTGGGGAATCCCTTGCGGCCTGCTTGTAGGATTTTCCAATATGCATTTTTGGATAGTCTGGGTGTGACTTCCTCTAATTTACTCTCAACCGCCTACTCTCCCATTTCTCGTCTTCGCAATAATCCGCTCTGAAGTTCAATTTCCTACGCTTTCGGCTGGCTGTAGCTCCGTAACGCCTCGGAATTTCCCCCCTGTTGTCTGGGCTTTTTTTCTTTATTTTTCACTGTACTATCACCTCCCGAAGTTTGTCGGTCCGTAACCTTACCACCCTGTATAGTGTTAGACACACAACTTGGCATAAACATCATCATTTTGTCTCAAACGTCAACACAATTGTTAGTCGATTGACTTTTATATGAAGATAGAAACGTTTACTGAAAGACTAACATAAAACTTTAATTTTATTCGGTAGATAAATTGATTTTAACATTCCCTTAATGAAAGAAGTGAGGAAAATTAGACTCATTTTAAAATTATATTTTGTTGTTAGCGAGTGAAAATTTTATCAATACCAATTTATTTCTTCTTTCTTAAAATCTGCAGAAAGAACATACCTTTCAGTTTATTGAAAACACTCATTTACAGAACCGGCTTCTGCAAGAAATACTCAGAAATATTTTTAAAAGTTGAAACGAGATATCTCCCCAATCTTTATCTTCTTTATCGCACGGTCAAACCAGTCGTCGGGAACATGGTCTTTCATGTTTGCTTATTTTTGATGTAAAAGCTAGAAGATCCGAAACTTTGCAAACAAAATAGGTAAATTGGCGTGAGTTGCTACAAAAGTCTAATTTCACAAGTAGGTAGCTTTTTATTGTCCCTTTTTTATGGCTGGAGGAATTTATGGTAAGCAACAGTTAAAATCCAAATTGAATAGAATGTGAAAATATTTTTATTGCGAATTTTAAGCGGGTTACGATTTTTCGTTTTACCCATGCCAAGAATAACCGACAACAAATATCGAGATTAAAGCAGAGAGTAGCAGAGGTGTAACTCTTGCTCTTATCCTCCTTTTTCTCGAATTGTGTGTGAGATACGAAGCTGAAAGTTGCAGGGTATGATACTTGGATTATTTATGACCTATTGTGTAAGTTTCCTGGAATTTGTACCAGGTTGAAGGAAGACATAAGTTTGCGGTCCCCGTAACCCACGCATATTGGAGAATGTATGGTGCAGACCTAGCACAAGTTTTGATTTTTGTTTCTTACAGAATTAAATTATTGGGATATGAAATACATCATTGAATTTTTATTTTTCCTCGCCTTTCCCGAGAGAATCTATGCTTAATGCATTGACATATATAATTTGAATTTTGGTACTTTGATATTTATTGATGTAAGGAAATAATTATTTATTGTCTTTTAGTTTTTTACTTAGTGTGATATTTTGGGGATTTAACACAGATTTCTTGTGAACGGAAATGATGTACGTTGCTACTGTCGCCGCTGACAGTCCTGCTCGTCGTTGTTGTTACCGCAATCGTTTCCTTGGCCGGACCGCTGTAACGCGTTGATGCTGACACAGCCGAAGTTTCTGCTGCCGTCTTTCCCGTGGCGGTCCGCTGTAACTGCTGCAGTTGCCGCACATCCGTGGACGCAGACATAATCACTACACATCTCTTGCCTTCAGTAGCGCAGTCGCCGCACACCAAGCTTTTGCTCTTTTCATTGCCATGTGAACGTCTTCGGGAAGCGAAGCTCTTGCCACGACTACTGTGGAACTACTGTTTGATGATCGTTAGATTTATTCGTGCTTGTGGGTTAGGATTTGCGCATGCGCAAGCTTGTTTCTTTGAAATAAGTTGTCGTGGGGTTTTCTTTGTTTTGCTCCTGTGGTACACGAGATGGGGGAACAAGTTGTTTCAATCCCTCTGATGCACAAAGGAGGATGGAGGTGTTAATAACAATTCGTTTTGTCTTTCGCTTGATTGACAGTGGCGTTAGTTGAATGACATTTTTGTTACTTTAACAAAGGCTCGACGCGAAACAAGGTAAAACATATTATTTCGCTTCTTTTGATGCTCAGGAACAGGTTAGGGCTTTTTCTAAGAATTTAATTGTGGAGGTGTCGACAGGAATTTTCTTTATTTGAAATGGACTATAGTTTGACGCGGAGTTTTTTGCTCGTTTCGCACCTGTGCTGTTCGAGAGGAGGGAACAACGCGTTTGACATTTTTTCGCTTGAATGGAGAATTTTGTCAAAACCGATTTTTAGTTGTTTTTAACCTGCAGTGCTGGAAGGAGGAGGAAGATGCTTGTTTTGATGCTTGGACCGTGTTACGGCAAGTTATTTTTACACAATATCACCATTCAAATTGAAGCTGTTATTCACAATGGTGTTATTTTCTTTTGTTTTTCACCCCTCGAAGCTCGGAAAAGTATTAAAACTTGTTTCTACGTATTCTTTGATGATAACAGGTGGTTACGGAGCAAGCTGAATCTTGTTACTTTGAACGTAGGTCATGATGTATAAAGTTATTTAACTTATATTATTTTGTGCACTTGTGCTCTAGCAGTGATACTGGTCATTACTAAAAGTATCATGCGATTTTACGAGAATCCTAGTATGAATGATGAGGGCTCTTAGTCGAAAACCCTCTCGTTATTTACCACAATACATCTACCTCAAATCTGGAGGTAGAGTTTAATTGAGACAGTGATGAATTATATGATAGTTTCAGTCCAGAATAAACCGATAGTGTTGTGCAGAACATTGAAGTTTCATTTTTCTCTATATGTTCCAGTGAAAATGAAAATTCTTGTGGTTTTGTGAATTCTAGGATTGGTGATGAGTGTCTTTACGAAACGCAATGGACTACCTCATCTCTCAAAGTAATCAGACGCATGATCATATATCTCATTAACCTTAGGAGAAGTACACATTCCGTATGAAAACAGAAACTACTTTGATTTATTAAGCTTGAAGCAATAAAAGGTGAAATGTATAGGAAGACCTAAAACAAAAATGTGTCAAGAGCAGGAAAAGATCCCCGTTTCGAATGTATGAAGTAAACCAAAATTTCAAAAAAATAAGCTCATGAGACTTTAAGCTTCCTAAAAACATACAATAAATATGATATAAGTGTAAAATAATTAGCTACAAGGAATATCGTATTAAAATAAACAATTTTATCACCTCCTTTAAACAAAACTAAGGTTTCTGTTATGCCATGTAGAGCTATACACTATGAAGATTGTTTATGAAGAGAAACATTCCCGCGCTATATGATAAATTCATTTTTATAAATTGTATCATGTAATGGGAGAACTTGATTAATTAATTAATCCCACATATTACAGAAATGTTTGAATTTTAACTTCGTTTGCACGACAATGCCTAACTTTATCATTAGTTGTAATTATCAATATTGAGAGTTCAAATACTGACATAAAACGAAGGATTTGTAGTAACAAGAAACATTATTATACGATTTCATAAGTATAATGACAATGTAAACTTTTCTTAATAAGGAAAATGAGTAAATAAAATAATTGATTCTACAAAGTAAAATTATATTTTCAACTCTGCAACTTTAGAAACACGACTTGTTTTGTTTAACAAAAAGTTATCTTTCGAAAGGTTCAACAAAAGTTATCTTTCGAAAGGTTCAACAAAAGTTTTCTTCCAAAAAAGTTTTACAAAAAAGATCTCTACTAACTAAAGTTTTACAAAATGTTCACATCTACTAAATGATTTTAGTTTGCAAAATACCATTATGTAACATTTCTAATTATATTACACTAATTGTCATCAGAAAATAAAATTATATATTTATTTATTATAATAACCATTAGGAATATAAGAATAGGCTTTCAGTTTATTGGATTAAGCTTCCTTCGCTTATTATTAACCTCTTAATGCGTTTTCCACTGATTTTTCCAAATGATTTTGTAACTTGGTTTACATAAAATATTGTTTGGGCTAAAGATTTGTCGATTGTCATACTTATGAGTGACTAAATTGTAAAAGGGATTAAAAGTTATTACCTTTGTTGCACGGTAATTTAAAGTCTTACCTCGAATTTTGCAAACATATTCCACTTCACCTGCAAGTAGATTCTTTGTAGCGTAACTATAATTTTCTGCACCCAGACCAATAAAGACTTACATCCCCCATCCGTTTTTATTTCATTAGTTAATTGACCCATGTAATTACCAGTATGTGGTATTAATGATTCATTTAGTTTCTACACGTGAATAACTGACTCTGTATCACAACAAATTAAGCGTTCTTTACCTACAGCGTGTAGTAATTCATATAACTGAAGCCCAACTCACGAGTGCTATTCCTACATTGGTACAGACATTAGTTGAACTTTAAAAATCCTTAAAAGTTACTTGTTATTTATTTTCTGATATAAGAGGCACAGATTTTACTTACAATGTGAGGTGATTTTAGCGTTCCCAAGAAGCTTTTTGCATCAGTGACTACTTAAGTTTGTGGATGATTAATTATTTCTCCCCATTTATCAAATAAAGAATTGAGGAATATATTAGAAATATATCTCATTCCCTGGTTATATTGAATGTTGTCATAGTCAAGACGTTTATCTTCATACTTTTCACAATCATGAATATATCTGCCTTTCCTCTTATGTAGAACGATTTTGAGAAAACCCACTGGCTACTTGTTTCATTTTCAGAAAATATCTTCATAGGGTTTTAATAGTCCCTGTCATTTGAATTTCACAAATTTCATAGACATTAAGAATTACATTATCTTTCTTTAAAGCTAAATGAAGTTCAGGAGTACAAAATACTCCCTTGATTGCACATTCTTCATCACTAAGTATGGAGTTATCATTATTCATTTCATTCTTATAAGAGCTGCATAAAGCAAAGCCGAGTCGCTTTCGTCCATTATATGGTAAAACAAATATAGCAAGATCCTTAGGAGGAAATACGTTACAATGAACTAATGAATGATTATTAGCAGGATCAGGCATGTTTTTCCCTTATAAAATTTAGTTTTTCCTGTTGGTATATGTTTTTTATGAGACTGAATTTCAGGCGATTATTGAATGAGTTTATTTCACTTACATTCCCAAACCGATACAACTTCAGCTTCATAATTGGATTCAAGAAATTCCTGTCTTGCTAATGTTATGATACGGTCTTCAAATTCCTGCCTTATAACGATCCCGCAATGCATGTCACTCATTATCAATATGATAACGTCAAAGTTGAGTTACACAAGTATGCCCATGACAGTAACATGATACAATTCGTAAGCAGTACTATTATTTTTGTCATATCCATCCAGTTTCAACCGCCTAATTTGAATTTCACCACCATTTTCTGCAGCTCGCAATTTAACATTATTTTTATATTCCATATATATTTTAACCAATGATATGCTATTTTCCTTTGCTGGTCACGGTGTTGGTAACGTAAGGGAGGAATGATTGGTATGTATTTTCTCTGAGATAACATGAACGAAACATTTCATCGTACATGAAGCAATATAGCTTGTCTGCAGGAAACACTGTATACCACGTTTGTTCTTCAATAAGGTTTTAAAATCGAATCAAGGGTAGTGTCAAAATTAAAAAGTCAGTCTTACAATATTCTACGATTTCTTTCTGAAAAAGTCAACTTCTGTAAAACACACTCCTTGTGCCAGGCAGAAATAGCTTTTACCCCTTTTACTGATTTTGACTCAATATCATAACATTCAAGTATCGGATATAGTCCAATCCAATTCTCATCTTTAGGTGTGTTATACAAATACGGGAAATGACGTTTTTTTGAGAGATTTAATCAAACCTAGTGTTTTAGGAAGATCGGCTAATTTAACTCACATGAACATGTATGCATCACGAAAAATGATAATATTTACACTTAGCTGAATAATATTTTGTCCATGCCCAATAATGTGAGATAATAAATTTTGTCTTTCCTTGAGCGATCGTGCAATAAATACTGTATTAAAACGAGGCCCGTTATGTGAAAGTCCTGCTACCTTGTCAAGGAGTCCTGCTCTAAGACATGAATTACAAATATTTCCATATTATAAAATATATAATCCCCCTGACCTTCGGTATTGCCTCGAACACTAAAACTATAATATTGTTCCATATCCTTATATTCATGACAACGGTGAGGTGCACAAATTAAATTTGGCACATGTTCATATTCCCCGTTTTCATTTGTATTTATTAGCATTGTCTCCCCATCAAGGATAATATATAAGAATTCATTAACTCATTTTCGCTTTGTTGGTTTAAGAAAACGGGAATGAGTTTCATCAACGTGAATCTACATAGTTGTTTACAATAATGTTCAACACAAATGTTTTGTTTTTCTGTTACGTCTATCTATCTTCACATCGCACTTAGAACAAATTTGTACATAATAACATACAGGTTTGCCTTTGACTTTTGATTTGTGTTGACCATAACAAGTCTGATTCGGAAGCATGTGATGACTGCTGATATTTTACTCCCTTCTTATTAGTACTATCGATATCATCATGATACTTTTCACAATGAGGGCATAAATATTGGCATTTATGAAATCGACGTTTTTCATAAGGCATAAGACAACGATAACAATACCCGCTACATCCTAAAACGCTGTGATACTTTCTTATCTGCTGGCGGTCCTGAATACAGTATTAAATATTTCCGACTCTTTTGATCACGTACATACACAATAATTTCATACTGGTCATCATAATATTTTTGAAACTGGTCTATATCTTCAATCCTCCCACCATTTTAATCGTTAAACCTACTTGCGCAAAATAGCACAATTCCGCAGCTGCACAAGCCTGCTTCTTAGGATGTGTTTCCATATAACATGCATTGTTAAATTCTTTATCCCCTCGTAGTTTTCCCAATACCCAAGCTCTAGCCACATATTCAGGAACATTCAGTTGGAACAATGTATATGAAAGATATTTTACCAAAGGCAAATATTTATCATTAGCATGAAATATATGGCTACGAATAGGATCTAAAATGTTAACTTTTACTGTAACCTTCTTACTTAAGAAAAAGCTCTCGTTAGAATTGAAAATATTTTCAATATTCCTAAGTATATGCTCTACATTCAGATGTGCACAGAATCTTCATGGTATACAAATTGGCTTTGTTTCGTTACTATTTGAACTCTCAATCGTAAAATTTACTTTCGAATCAGAATCAGCATCCCTAAGTAAATATTTCGTAATAATCCGAAACATACTCTTTATATATTTTTCTGGGTCAGTAACTGTCTTTGCTACGGATTTAATGGTGATTCCACGTCCTTAAAAGCGGAAGTTTGGATAGTCTTTTCACGTTCACCTACAATTTCAAAATCACTATTTTTCCCAGCTACATACAACATAGGTATATTGTTCTCCTTCACCCAGTGTTGTACAAAAATATCGACATGCCGATCGTTCTTCCAATTTTCCCACATGAACATCCATACTAATGCCGGGGTTAGTGTTACTCATCATAGCAAGTTTCTGAACAGTAGACTCATCAGCAGTATTTACCATTTTAGCACCATCACACATATCCATTCGAATACAAAACTTCTTTTACACAAAGCAGGAATAGCTTAACTTCAAATTACCGGGAAAGAACACTTTATTGTACGGTAATAGATTCAAATGGAAGGCTAATGAAGCAACAAACGATTGTAACAATCTTGAAAGCAGATCTTCACACTCCAAGAGCTAAGTACAACTGATGTATTGTCGTAAAGAGTGCTGGATATATCACACAAGCGCGGACGCGAACGAAAAGTATCATGTACTAGCTAACCTGCGCAGAACGGATTCGCAGTAGCGAGGAGTTTGTTTATAGAAAACTTTGACACACACAGGAAGTGTAACTACAACGATCATTAACATCAGGTAACGCATGCATCAAAAGCCAGCCATCCTAACACTTTTCGTAGGATCTTCGTAGTTGCACTACTTGTATGTGTCATAGTTTCGGTTAAAGAATTGATCGTTTAAGTTTATAATTGACAACAAAACATAGTTGCACGTCTTGCAATTAAGATCAAAAAACACTTAACTGCTGAACAAGACTATATTA